>CAUYPO010079376.1:0-44532 GCA_963574435.1 Cheirogaleus major | reverse complement strand
TCTCCTTTGTGTGCCCAGGGCCCAAGCAATGATTCACAAGTGACATTGATCCCGGCTGCTCCCCCAGGATGGCATCCACTGACATCCGACCCCTCCCTTGGGAATCAAAGCTGACAAAGCCACCTTTTCCCACAGTCTCACCCTGGGTGGGTCCACCTGACCAGGGTTTACATCTTTTGGAAGCTAGATCCAAAATTGAAGACTTGGGTTGGACACAGTGGCTCATGCTTGTAATCCTAGCACTCTGGGAGGCCAAGGTGGGAGAATTGCTTGAGTTCAAGAGTTGGAGACCAGCCTGATCAAGAGCAAAACCCCGTCTCTACTAAAAATAGAAAAATTAGCAGGGTGTCCGGGAGTGCGCCTGCAGTCCCAGCTACTCAGGAGGTTGAGGCAGGAGGATCCCTTGAGTCCAGGAGTTTGAGGTTGCTGTGAGCTATCCTAACACAATGACACTCTACTCAAGCAACATAGTGAGACTCTGTCTCAAAAAAAAACAAAAACAAAAAAACAAAGAATCTTCATGGAACTTAAATACACAATCTTTTGAGCCATTCTTGTTTAGTTCAGTGGTCATTAATACATAGGATTGTTTAAAGAATAAAATCAAGGACACCCTGATACTATCCTTGTACTTTTTCTTTTGTGAGTAGTAGCATAGCCAAGTGGAAAGAGCACTGATTTGAGTCAGATCGGGGTTCCCATCTCAACTCTGTTCCTTTCTCCCCAGATGATCCATAGACAAGATGCTTTATCCTTCTTAGTCTATTCCTTATTTGTAATGCAGAGATAAAGAGACCTGCCTTAAAGAGCTCTTGTAAGAGTTAAAGGAGATAATGTATGTAACACCTGCCACACCAAAGGTACTATTATTATGTCAGCCTCTCTACCTGCTTCTTGAAGACTACTGGTTCTAACTTTAATGTAACAATATAAATACTTCTAACCCTGTCTTATTCCAACAGAAGTTGCTTATAACAGAATACCTGAAACTTGGTAATTTATAAAGAAAAGGAATTTATTTCTTATACTTATGGAGGCTGAGAAATTCACAGTTAAAGGGACACATCTTCTTAGAGCTTTATTTCTGGTGGGAACTCTCCAAGAGTCACAAGGCAGTGCAGGGTATCACACAGTTCACATGCTCACTCAAGTCTTTTCCTCTTCTTACAAAGCCACCAGCTCCACTCCCATAACCCGTTAATCTATTAACCCATCAATTCATGAATGGACTAAGTCATTCATGAGGGCAAAACCCTCACGACCCAATTACCTCTTAAGGGCCCCATCTCTCAATCCTGCCACATTAGGAATTAAATCTCAACATAGATTTGAATGGTACAAATATTCCGACTATAGCAGAGCCCAATATCAGTAATACAAAATGTTTACTGAAAGAGAGGTACAGGTGACTCTTGAATAACATAGGTTTGAACTATGCAGGTCCACTTGTACATGAATTTGTTTCAATAAACATCTGGGAAAAAATTTTTAGAGATTTATGACAATTTTAAAAAAACTCCCAAAGTATATAGCCTAGAAATAACCAAAAAAGAAAATCAAGAAAAAGTTAGGTATGTCATGAATGCATAAAATACATGCATATACTAGTCTATTTTATCATTTACCACCATAAAATATATACAAATCTATTATAAAAAGTTAAACTTTATCAAAACTTATGCACACATTTATAGACCCTACATGGCACCATTTGCAGTCAAGAGAAATGTAAACAAACATAAAAATACAGTATTAAATCATAACTGCATAAAATTAATTATAGTACATACTACACTACTGTGATAATTTCACAACCACCTCCTATTGCTAAAAACACTGTGTGATAATAATCATCTCCACATGAGCAGTTCATCTCTCCAATAAATTGTGTACCATAGTAAAAAGTAATCTCTCACAGTTCTCGCATACTTTTCATCATGTTTAGTGCAACAACGTAAACCTTAAATAACACCATAGGAGCCATATAAAGTGCCACTAGTGATACTAGAAGAGCTCCCAAGAAGCAAAGTCATGACAGTTATAAGAAAAAGTTTAATTTCTTGATATGTACCATAGATTGAGGTATACAGCTGCAGTCATCCACCATTTCAGACAGATGATTCGTCAACATAAACTACCGTATCAATAAATACAGTACAGTACTGTAAATGTATTTTCTCTTATGATTTTATTAATAACATCTTTTTCTCTTGCTTACTTTGTTGTAAGAATACAGTGTATAATACCTGTAACATATCAAATATGTGTTAACTGACTATGTCATCAGTAAGGCTTTAAGTAAGCAGCAGGCTTTATAGTTAAGTTTTGGGAGGAGTCAAAAGTTATACATGGATTTTCAGCTGCGCAGGGGTTGACACCCCTAAACCCTGAGTTGTTCAAGGGTTAACTGTGCTTGAAAAAGCCACTTATGGCAAGAAGAGTGGCACAGGATAAGATTCGAGACCATATAGTTAAGTCTCAAGTTTCTAGGTGGTACATATATCATCTACCTCTTTCCAACATACACCCTGCAAATTCCTTATTTCAGATCCTTTTGGTGGAAAATCAAATGTTATTAATTATTTCCTATGGTAAGATCTAAAAGAACTGACAGATGTTACTCTGTACTAACAATTCCATTTTCACAAAGAATCTCTGAGTTGGTAAAGAAGAGGGAGTTGAATTACATACAATATCTAGGAACCAATCTCAGCACACAATGTATGCTGTGTTATATCTTAGTTTCTGAGTCATTTCTCAACTGTTTCTAATAAGCAACTTCGCAAAACATGCAAAAAAAAAACAAACAAAAACATTTTCCTTTCTATTCTAAACCTAACTTATATAATGTATTAATTTAAAAATCATATTTACTTGTGCTGGTACAACTGGAAATCCATATGCAAAAAAGTTCACCTAGACACAGACCTTACACCTTTCACAAATATTAACTCAAAATTGATCACAGACCGAAATGTAAAATACAAAACTACAAAACTCTAGAAAACAAAAAAAAAGTATAAACTCTAGATGGCCTTGGTGCCAAGTTTTCAAATTCAACACCAAAAGCCTATTCATGAAATTGAAAAGTTGGCATCTGCTCTGACAAAGACACTGTAAATAAAAAGACAAGTCAGATTGGGAGAAAATATCTGCAAAACACATATATGATAAAGTGCTTATATACAAAATATAAAAAGAACTCTTAAAACTGAATGATAAGAAAAACAGAGGCCGGGCACAGTGGCTCATGCCTATAATTCTAGCACACTGGAAGTCCAAGGCAAGAGGATTGCTTGAGGTCAGGAGTTTGAGGTTGATGTGAGCTATGATGATGACAATGCAGTCTAATCCAGCGACAGAGCAAGACTCTGTCTCAAAAAAAAAAGAAAAAAAGAAAGTAAAAAAAAAAAAGAAAGAAAAAGAACAACCCCATTAAAAAGTGGGCAAAAGATCTGAAACAGACATCTCACCACAGAAGATATACAAATGGAAAGGAGCACATGAAAAGATAACATATGTCATTAGGAAATAGCAAATTAAAGCAACACTGAGCTATTACTATGAATAGTAATAGTTATTAGAATGAATAAAATAAAGAAAACTGACAAAAATCAAATGCTAGCAAGGAGGTGGAAAAAAGGAACCCACATTCATTGCTAGTGAGACTGCAATGGTACAGCCACTCTATAAAATAATTTGTCAATTTCTTACAAAGCTAACCACAATGTTACCATATGATCAGCAATCATGCTCCTAGGTATTTATCCAACTGATATGAAAACTTACGTCTACCCCAAAACCTGCACATGAACGCTCATAGCTGCTTTATTCATAATTTCCCAAAACTGAAAGCAACCAAGATATCCTTCAATAGATGAATAAACAAACTGTGATATATCCACATAATGTAATACTGTCAAGCTATAAAAAAATGAACTATTTAACCACAAGAAGACATGAGTGAACTTTAAGTACATATTGATAAGTGAAAGCAGTCTGGCAAGGCTGTATGATTCTAATTATTTGACATTAGGGAAATGGAAAACTATAGAGACAGTAAAAAGATTAGTAGTTGTCAGGGAGAAGGGCTGTAGGAGGTGACAGGTAAAGCACAGGGGATCTTTAATGTGTTGAAATTATTATGCATGATACTGTGATACTGTGATGATAGATACATCAAATTAGCTATTGTCAAAACCCATAGAACTTCACAGGACAAAGAGTGAACTGTAATGTATGCAAATAAAAGAAAATCATTCAGATGATCAAGAGATCTCAAGATGGAATGCAGTTTGTAACAAAAGGATATATCTGTATTATAAATGTGTATAACAATCTCAATAATAAAGATGGGAAGAAAAGTGCTTAGCTAGCTAACTTTAGAAATGAGACTATGAAACTAAAAGCAAAAGGAACTGCACATAAGCACTGTACTCTAGATGATAAAGTTGTTTCACATGGAGCATAAGTTAACAATTCCAAAACTGCTATACATGTATAATAGAAATGAATAATTAAGCAAATGTATGGCAGATAGTGGGAGCCAGGTTTCTTCTCAGTGTTGGCTTGAGTTTACAGATAAACAAGGGGATAGGGGAAAACAACACATATGGTAATGAATCAGGGCTAGAGACAACAGTATGAATTCATATTTAGGTCAATAAGGATATACATGGTTACACAGAAATATGCATATACACATATAAATATGAATCAGTATGTTCATATACATGGGTTTGTATACACACGTGTACTTCACACTTTGTCATATGAGAGAGCCTAGAAACAATAACATCCTAGTAACAACAAGCACACCTAGTGCCCAGACATTGGTTTCTAATATAATTTCCCAAGAAACAGAACCGGATTCCTTGGAGAAATGGCTGATTCTATGACTGAAACAGGATATATATAAAATGAGCCTGGGGCATCTTATAGTGCCAGAAAGTAAGGAAATCCTTAAAAAAAAAAAAAAAAAAGCCTTCACACTGATGGTGGCATATCAATGGGACACAGGATTCAAGCTGGAACAATTTGAAGAACAAAATTAAGTAGCACTGGATTATGACCCAAAGTATAAAATATATATCCACAAGTCCAGATAAAAATAAGTAAATTATTGAGTAAATAAATGACTTCCTTCTAAGAGTACAACAGGGAAAGGAGGAAGACAGGTGAAAAAACCTGATAAACACTACTTCTGCCAGGTGATGAAGATGAGTATCAACAGTGATAAATCACACTGACAGTATGTACCCTTGATATGATGTGATGAAAATGGCACCTTACCTCTGTGATCTTCCTATCAAAAGCCTATAATAACAGTCTAACCACTAAAAAACAAAATTTGACAAATTCCAATGGCAGACCATTGTACAAAATACCTAATCAATACCTCTCAAAACTGTCAACATCATCAAAAACAAGGAAAGTCTAATGAGCTGTCATAGACAAAAGGAACCTAAGGAGACATGGTAACTAAATGGAATGTGGTATCCTGGGTAGTAAGATCTTGGAACAGAAAAAGGACATCAGATAAAAACTAAGGAAACTGAAATAAACTTATTATTAAACTATTAACTTTAATAATAATATATCAATACCTGTTTGTTAATTGTAACAAATACTAATATAAGATGTTAATAAGGAGGGAGATTGGTACCATGGGGGTATATGGAAAGTCATTGTACTTTTTCTGCACTTTTTCAGTAAATCTAAAACGATTCTATGGAGTCTAATTTTTAAAATTCCATTTAGGAATGTATCTAGAAAACACTGAAGAGGTTGTAGTAAAGTACTGAAGTTCCTCACACTTCCCTGCATATATTCGACTTAAAATGTTTATAACTATTCCATTACAGAATTTTCTTAAGAAAATATTTTCAATCACTAACAGCTGCAAACAATTTCTTGCAATAATTCCCCTCAGGGACGTACTATAGCCAGAGTACTTAAAGTTCCACTTTTTCCACCTACATACCTCTACAATGTCTAAAAGTTAACTTATGTTGTTTTGTGATGATCCAAATCACTACCAAATATGTTTAATACAACTCAAAAAAGATAAACTAAATTTTATATAAATCAAATCATTGCTAAAATACTCATCCAATAGAACTTCAAGCATCTAAATAGAGAACTTTTCAAAAAGCTATCATCTCCTATTCTGGATACTATGTTTTCTTATACAAACCATGGTTCAACTGAGCTGCTGTAGAATTAAAACAGATAAAGAAAAGAGGAGAGTCAGGGAAAAACAGCAGCCGCAGTGGGGATAAGGGTGTGTAGTAGTATAAGAAAAGGACTGGGATTTGAAATGTAACAAAAACAATGAAGCAAAGAGTAGCAAGCCTACACCTTGGCATTGAAAAGGATCAATATATCTAAAAAGAATCAGTGTAGATAAAAACTTGAAAGCAGGAAAAAGCTAGAAATAAAAACAAAATGAAATCTTTACATTTGATCTCAAAGTGTTCAAAATTAGATATCAGGTTTCTGATAGGAAAAAAGAAACATCACCCTAAGTACAAATTAAAGTATTCCTCACTATTAATAAACGTCTGGAACTTACTATATAATGATACTCAATGACAATGCAAAGTGGAAAAAAATTATAAGCAGAATGCACAAAATATTGTGAACAGCGGTTATCTCAGAATAATGGAATTAAAGGCAAGTTTGATTTTTTATTTTTTCCTGCTGTGAAGTGAATGACTTGTGGAATCTTACAAAGTCTTAATCTGTGTATTCTGTACAAAATGCATTCTATAAACACTATTACGTTTGTGATACATTCCACTCTACCCTTTATGTGTCAAGTTTGCAAAGAATTTTAACTTTCAAATTTTAAATATGAACCCATGGCCAAAAATTTTCCATACCAGCAACTTAAGAACTACAGCAGTATGTCCAGAAAACTCCAATCTCAAATAAAAAAATCTATACTAGGTGAGAGAGGAAGACATTGACTTTAATTTCAATAGACTCACTACCATATGATCTGCATTACTAGCGCACACTTTGCAGAACTCAAGGAGCTTAGAAGAATGGTATCTTTTCAATGAAAATAAACTAGAAGCAATACACAACAGTTACTTTGAGGGTTTTTTTTTTTTTTAAATACAAAGAAGTCTTTCTGGAATCCTAACTCTACTATCTTCCAAAAATGTCAAAGCCAAAAATCAAATTATTTACACACATCTGAAGCCAAGTCTTATCTGAACTCATCCTATTAGCCGTTTTACCTATGTCCCCTTATTATCTGAGGCCAGAACTGAAATCTTCGAAATAGAAGCAATAATACATTTCTCTGAAACATATTTTGTAATGGAGGATTCCAGTTCCTAATGCTTTGCCGCTCTAGCTGTCTACGGATTTCAAATCCTAATACCACCGCGTCCTGCCCCCAGCGAGATTCCGACAGTACTACGAGTTCTACAGGAAAAGAAGGATTTGACACTGCATGAGAACAATCGGAGCAAAGATTCTGCATACAGGTAGTTCTTGAAAGGCAAGTAATAAGACTAAGAGCATCCGAGGGTCTACACGAATGGGGAAACCCACTAAAAAAAACATTGACGACAGGAGAAAGGCCGTCTCCCCAAAAGTAAATGGTGAGTAAAGTGGAGCTAGCTAAGACAGGAAAGTCAACAGCAATTAGAGATTGGCAACTATTCAAAAACAATGAGCTATATCCTCATTTGAGTGGGTCTACGATGAGGGGACCGTGCCCCAAAGGGTCATTTTGAAAAGAACCCCCCCCCCATTTGAGGGGTAGGGTAGTAGCTCTCAAATCCCCAAGTCTGAGATAGTAAGCCGTGATCCGGATCCTCGGGCTGTAGCCGCCCCACGGACCAGACAAGCGCAGGTGTACCTGCGGCAGCTCAGGTTACCAGGAACAACCCAGGGACCCGGTGCATCTTCCCCGCCCACCCCTCCCGGAGCCCCGGGCGCGGCGGGCCGGGTCGGCACCGGCCCCGCGGCTCGCCAGGACCAGGCGCGCGGACGGCTCGGGCAGCGGCGCGCTCGCACACCTGGCTGCCAACACCAGTTGAAAGCAGTCAAAGTGAATGAAGGCGGACGCGGCGCCTGGCACCGCTCCGGTCCAAGCACACAAAGGCGGGTTTTTAAAATAAACGGAGAGTCAAAGCCGCCGGACCCCTAGACGGGCGCCTTTCACCGATGGGCTCTTACCTCGGACCCGCCCTCGGGGCCGCGGCTTTCCCCTGAGGCGCCGAGAGCCCGGGCGAGGTGGGAGGCGGCCGGGAGAGAGCCGCCAGTCAGAACCGCGCCCTCCGGATCCTCCGCGAGCCGTACAGCCGCCCCCGGCTCCCAGCTGAGGAGAAGCGATCTCCGGGGCGAGCACAGCGCCGGCCTCGCGCCGGGCGAGACCGCCTCGCTCGCCGCCGCCTGTGAAGTCTGGAGCCGCCCGCCCGCCCGCTCGCGGCCAACGCCAGCCGCGCGCCGCGCATGCCCAGTGCCCGCGCCGCGCGGCAGGGAGTGGGCTCCGCTCTCCGGGTCTTGCCGGCAGCCGAGCCGCGGAGGCTCCGGAGGACTCGGGCGCTGCGGACGACGCGGCCGGGGAGGACGGGTGGGCGGGAGAGGGGCCGGAGGATGGGACGCCGGGCGCTGCGCCAAGTTATCAAGGCCGCGATCAAAGTCGGACCGAGGTTCGGAGCTGCTGACGGGTTTCCAGAAGTGCCCTAGCAGGACGGACTGGCAGCCGGAAGGCGCGGGAAGCGGACTGAGCGTGTGGAGAGGCGCGCCCCCGGGCAGGGCTGCGGCCCCAGGCGGAGCGAGCGCTCGGGTTGCCACACCCGGGTCCCGGCGCACAGCTCGCGGCTACTGTCCTAGAGCGGTAAACCTGCCGCGCCTCAGACCAGCCAGCCTTCGTCCCTTCTCTGACCCCCGACCTATTTTTCCCCTTTGTGGCTTTCCCCTTTTTGTCTGCCCAGCCCATGGGGTAAACTGGTGGTACCCAAGGGCTTCCAGTGGGTCTCTGGGAGTGTCCAAGCTGCCGGTCCTTAGCTCCAGCCAGCAAGCCCAGACCCGCCTCGCAAGGCTGCCTGGGATCCATCCCATTTTTCTCTGGCCAAAAGCCTTACATGGTTTGAAGTAGTGGAGGCTTCTTTCACTTAGTGCCTCTCGTACCTTAACCAACGCTCACAATCTCCTCCTTGAGTAGCTCCCAGAACCACTAAATGACACGTCCAGCTTCTCCTGAACATTTTATTTTCTTACTCTTAAAAAACTTCAGTTGTTCTAACTACTCCCCCCCCCCGCCGCCCTGATGTCCTAACTTCAAAGTCAATTGACTTCCAGAAGAAAGACTATAATTAAACTTGGTTAAAGTAGACTGGACCTGCTTGCTTTGTGAACCAAGTAAAAGCTGTGCTGTATCAGTGGAGGGAGCGGGGAGGGAATGAGATAACAGGCCAAGATGGAAATTAAAACCATTATTCTAAAAGTTGGAATAGATCTCGAGTCTTAAGTCCAGTCCCCTACTTTAAGGGGGAATCCTCTCTCCAATATTTCCACCAGACCACCATACACTTCAACATTTCCAATGTTGTAAATCTCTATTTTTTATCAGTATTGTGTATAACCATGATTATTTGTTGAATATTTACTTATGCCAGGAACTAAGCAATTTACATATATTGTTTCTAACCCTCTTTAAAATGAGATCGGCTTTGTTATAGTATTTAGCACATTAGGAAAATGAAGGTCAGAATGAATTCTTTTTGCCAAAGCCAGTAGTGACACCAGAATTAAAATCCAGGTCTGCCTAACTCCACAGCTTGTATCATTTGATTTATGAATATGAAATTAACTAACCTTAACTTATACCACTGGTCCTGGTTCTGCCCCTAGGAACCACACAAAATTGAGCACCCTTTTGATAGACATTGCAAGCCTTGAAATAGTTGAAGCAAACTCTTAAGTAACCACTAGAAGATCTTCTAAAACTTTCTTCTTTTTCAAAATTTCTTTTTTGTTTTTCAGTATTCCTCAAATAACATAATGAGCCCTTATAATGACACTTCAGGAATGTGCTTTGATTTATTTTATTCTCTTCCCTAAATTGTGCGCTCAGAGCAGAATACAACATTCAAACACAATGGGCCAAGAACGGAGTCCCAAAGTGATTGGCAGGCCCTTTGATTCAAGCATCCCCATCTAATAGGGCATCCCAAACCTGTATTTGGTTTTTCTTTTAGCAAACACACTACATAGAGTCAAATAAAACACCCAAGTCTATTTCACATAGACTAGAATTAAATTATGTCTTCCACCTTACATTGTCTATACTTTCATAATTCTATATGTCTAAGCCTTAATTTTTTTCTTTTATCCTTCTTAAACTTGATCTTATCTGTATTAGGACATAATTTCAGATAAAAAAAATAACATCTGTAAATGTAATGAATATGCCTTTTTCATCTCCATTTAAGTCAAATAAAAAACAGTAACACAACAGGTTTTAAAAAGAGCCTTGTAGCCTGTAATATTGTGAAATATGTAACTGGTGTTTGTCCCATTTCCAGACATATAACTCTTAAAATCCTCGGAATCTCCAAAATGATGAATGTCATTTTATATGTTAATGGGTTGACTCATGACTATCGGTTCCTGAACAGCTTCAGGATCTGGGCTGATCTTAGGAAAGACCTAGGCATGATTAGAGGGTTGGGACTTTCAGCACCAACCACCAACCTCAAGGGAAGTGAGAGGGGCTGAAGATTAAGTTGATCACCAATGGCCAGTGATTTAATCAATCGTGCCTATGTATTATAATGAAGCTTCTGTAAAAACCCAAAAGAACGGGGTTCTCATGGGCTTTAGGATAGTGGAACATGAACAGCCAAACACTTGGAGATTCGGGGGGAGGGGGGTGCTCCTCGAGAGGGCCTGAAAGCTCCACAACCTTTCTGCCATACTTCTCCCTACACATCTCTTCCTCTGTATTCTTTGTAATATCCTTTATGATAAATTGGTAAATGTATTTCCCTGAGTTCTGTGAGCTGCTCTAGCAAATTAATTAACTCAAAAATGGATCATGAGAACTCCAATTTCTAGTTGGTATATCAGAAACACAGGTAAAACAACCTGGGGCTTGTGATTGGCATCTGAATTGGGGGTAGTCTTATGGGACTGAGCCCTCAACTTATGGAATCTGTCACTAGCTCCAGTTAGAAAGTGTCAGTTAGAAGTGAATTAGAGAACATCCAACAGGTGTCTGCTGCAGAATAGATTGGTAACTGGTGAGCAGAAGTCCCCACACACTTCCTGGTAATCAGAGGTCATAAAAGTTTTCTTTGTTTGTTGAATAAAAGGATAGAAAAAACACTTTGGTTTGGTTTTTTCCCCTATATGCTCAGATAGTCCACCACCAAAAAATGATTTTTAGAATAACAGTTATTAACCAACACTTTGCAAGCACTTTAGTTGATGCAACCATACCATAACCAACATAAATTTCATGAAGATTTTGTAAATGCTTTGCTGAAACAAAATTCACTGTCTCTAACATTTCTAAATCTACCAACCAGTCTAAGTAACTCTCTGAAAAAAAAAAA
The DNA here is from genome assembly GCA_963574435.1 of Cheirogaleus major. Classification (NCBI taxonomy): domain Eukaryota; kingdom Metazoa; phylum Chordata; class Mammalia; order Primates; family Cheirogaleidae; genus Cheirogaleus; species Cheirogaleus major. The sequence goes on along the minus strand of CAUYPO010079376.1, from coordinate 32,950 downwards.
TTTTTTGTAAGTGAAACTAGTTAAACAAGATGTTTTCAAACATTCAAGATGTTTCAAAGAATGTTTTCAAACTCATTCTGATATCAGTGATCTTGCTACCTTTCCTAAGTGCCTAAAAACATTGCTAATAATCTGGTTTATATTTTTGCTAAGAATTGGTGTCAAACTTACTGTTTATAGTGCAACCATATACAAGTTTTGCCTTTTTGAAAATCTCATTTATCAGCGTTGGCGTGCGGTATGAAAATGATGTAGGAGAGAATGGATGTAGAGACATGGAATGAATGGGAAATCCAGAATGTGGAGTGAAGTAGCAAAACTTGAAGACCAAAATCTACAGTTGGGTGTAAAAGCTAGCTAGAAAAAATGTGAAGAAATTATAATGACTGAATTTTATCTGGGGAATAGAGCTATATCTAAAGTACCCAAGAGTCAGATGAATTCTTCCAACACCCCTTTCCACTCCCACCCCCAACCTGCTGTATAAATATCATTAGTGACCGCTGTGTATACCTCTGTAGACTCACCGTCTTAAGCCATATAATGTAAAACATATCTAGAAAAAAACATATCTAGAAAAAGTATATTATAGTTTAGAATATAGTTATTTTCATGCTACAATCTAAATCTTCTAAGTATAGCTTGGTAGACAAGTAATTTCACTTTGGCTACCACCATCACTATGATTTCACATTGCTGAAAGAACAAGCCAAATTGCTTGGATTATTACATTTGCTTTCACTTTAGGAGATGCTTGGACTTGCTTCTTACTTTGTAATTGATGTTTACATTTCTTGTTGGTTGTGGTTTTTTACAGCCATTTGTGTTAACAAACTCAACTTTGTTTAGCCTTCAAATGTGAAAATACTTTATTAATGTATTATATAAGTAGAAATATGTGAAAATTTTGAAGCCTAATAGGAAGTGAAGTATTTTTACAAAGATTTTTTTCCAGCTGTTACCTCTTTTTCACCCACAAGAAACTTTATTAGTCAAAAACAAATAAATTAATACACAACACTTCTTACTCATTGGTGAAATCTTCTGCTTTTCTATCTTTTATTAATAATCAAGAATTACCTTTCCATGAAGGGAGGGAAAATCCAACAAGTGTTACTTGAGTAAAAATCACCTTTTAAAAAGAAGATCTTGAATCTTTCAAAGAATTTGATAAGTGTGAAATGGTCATTCATTTAACAAATACTTTTGGAGTCAACTGATAATTATAATTTGAAATAATAATTTAGTTGAGTCCAAAATTATAGCTAAGACAAGAGGAAAAATCAAGGGAGACCAGTGAAAGAAGGAAAAGGGGGGGAAAAGGACAAATGATATGCATAGAAAAATTAATGAATAAGGAAAAAAAGAGAAAACAAAATAAAATAACAGAGGACATTGAGAGATCCTTCAGGCAAGGATTCTTCATCTTATACACTATCTGTATACGTATCCATGGTTGGCATGTATGTTTATTTAAGCTTCACACAGAAATTTGAATTAGATCATCTGAAAAGTTTTCCAGCTACAAAACAACTAGATCCGGCATAAAATATACTTTGGTATGGATTGTCGGACTCTCAGGAAGTGAAAAGCATCTCTCAGGATCCAAAACAAAAACAAGATAAAACAAATTCACTTATACAGGTGAAGTGGGCAGTAATCTTTTAAATAAGACTTAAACCAGCTGCAAGGTAAGGAAGCTAATCTTTAAATCCCTTATGTTAGCTGACGGCACTACAGGGAAGTCAGAGTGGTCTCAGGTCCTGGAGACCATGAGCTCACGAGAGAGACACACAAATCCTCCTTGGAGAAAAATAACATCAAGTAAGTGCCCCAGAATTTCCCATAATATAACATCACCAAATAGGAATTCATAATCAAAGATCATAAGATATATAAGAAAATTAATCACCATGAGTGTCAGCAAAATAAACAGACATAATTAGATATGTGAGGCAAAAAACTAATTATCTATGATCTAGCTGCTTAAAGAAATTTTAAAATAAAGTTATAAATAAACAACTATCTAAAATGACTAGGCATACATGAAAAAGAACCCACCAGTACTTTCAGAAAGGAAAAATATAACTGTTGAAATTTGAAACTCCATTGATGAGTTAAAGAGTGAATTGATCACAGCTGAAAAGAACAATGTAAGCTAGACACAAAGAAATTATCTAGACTGCAACACAGAGGGGAAAAAAGAGATGAAAACTAACAAAGATTAAGAGATATGGAAAATAGAATGTTAAGATATAACATATCTAATCAGAACCCCAGAATGAGAGACTAGAAAATATGGAGGAGAGGCAAGAGGTGAAGAGACAATACCTGATTATGTTCCAAGATTAAATAAGACATGAATCTGCAAGAAGAGGCAGTACTGGTATATACATGTATCAAATAGAATATCTGAAAAGAAAACTAAATAGAGGAAGTAAGTATACATGTATCAAGTAAAATACATGAAAAGAAAAGCAAACCAATATACACTACACTGAAACTGCAAACCACTAAAGAAAAAGGCGATTGCATGAAGAGAGGGAAAAAAATTATCTGCAGAGGAAAAACAAGCAGACTGAAGAACTTTCAACAGCAATAACAGCATCCAGAAGACAGTGGAATATCTTCAAAATGCTGAAAGAAAATAACTGTTAACCTATAATTTTGTATCCAGAAAAATTATATTTCCAAAACGCAAATGAAATTAAGACATTTTTTTAGATAAACAAATACTGTCCTTTTTACCACCTTCACTAGATGTACTTCTATTAATAAAACATACTTTCAGGTGAAGGAAAGTAACCTAGTAGGAAATACTGGGATATAAGAAAAAAATGGTGAGCAAATAAATTGATGAACATTTGGGTTAATCTAAAGAAACCTGGTCTATGTAAAATAATAATAACGAATTATAATAATAGGAAATTTGTGGAGTTGAAAAAAGAATACAGTTAAAACGCTGGACAATAACATATAAATGAGGAGGAGGAGGAGGATCAGAGTTAAACTGTTCTGAGGTTCTTGTGTTGTTTTAAAGAGGTTAAAATATTATTTTAAATATCCTTAGGGTAAATATTCACAATAAGATTTCAAGAGCAATTACCCATATGGAACTTACAATGTGTAAATGTTTTACATTTGTTAACCCATTTAAATTCTCATAACAACCTTCTCGCAATCTCCATTTTACAGGTTAAACACACACTTACAAACACACATACACATCCCATAAATCCTGGAGCTGGTATTTGATGAAGTTGGGATTTGAAGTCAAGCTTCCTGGCTCCAGAGAACATGCTTTGACCGTTAAGCTCTACAGTCTCTTAAAAACTCTAAATTAATAGAAACAGGATGTAGAAATTCCAAACCAGTAGTGGGAGGGAGAGGAAATAAGAAATAAACAAATATTGACAGTCAAGCTTCCTCTCTGCCTCATTAAAAAAAAGCAAAAAAGGAGAGAAGGATAGAAAAAGAGGCCAAATAAAAAGATAGAAAGTAAAGACTAAAGGGAAAAGCATTCAAATACATAAATAATCATAATATAAATGGACTAAACTCTCTTCCAGTTAAAAGACAGAGTCAAAATAGTTTTTTAAAACATAGCTATATATTATTTATAAACATAAGGATGTGGATGGAAAGCACAAAATATATTAGTTATATAGTAATAAACATAAGGTTGGTGTATCTATATAGAATCACACTCAATGGACTTTAAGATAAAAAGCATTATTGTGGCTAGAAAGGTTAAAACAATAAAATCTAAAAGGATAAATTGATAAATCCACCATCATGGTGATGATATTTCAACACTCATTCAATTCTTGATAAGGTATTGATATCTCTCGATATATATATATCTTTCTCCATAGGTATATGTATGTGTCATATAGCAATTAGAGAATACACATTCTCATCAAACCCATAAGAAATATTTATACGAATTAGCCAGTATACCTTAACACATTTCAAAGAATTTGTATCATCTAGACATGAGATTGATAAACTTTTCCTGTAGAGGGCCAGATAGTAACTACCTTAGCTTTGCAAGTCAATGGTATCTGTTGCAACTACTCAACTCTGCCACTGTGTTGCTCAAATGCAGCCATGGACACTACATGAGCAAATGACCATGGCTGCATTTCAGTGAAACTTTATTGAGACACAATGAATTTAAATTTCGTATAATTTTCACACACCTCAAAATATTATCCTTCTTTTGTATTTTTCAATCATTTAACATGGGCCAACCATTCTTAGCTTGCCAGCTATAGGAAAACGAATGACAGACTGGCTTTGACCCACAGGTAGTAGTTTGCTAACCTCTGATTTAGACTCATATCTGTTTGCAATGCAATAGAGTTAGAAATCAATGGCAGACTAATTTTTTAAAGATTTACGTTTATAATTAAATTTTAAATAACAGTACATTTTAGTTTCTAAAAATTATCTTAAATAGCTGCAATTTATAAACAGACTTGCAAATAATTCATGGATCAAAGAAGAAATCATAATGAAAATTTTAAAGTACTTAGAACTACAAGAAAGAGAAATAAATTTTAGTATATTCAGGTAATGAAATATTCTATAGCAGTGAACACAAGGAAATAATCACAAAGTTCAGCAACATAGATTACTCTTAGAAACATAAAGTTGAGTGAAAAAAGTCACAGAAGATTATATACAAGACACCCTTTTTATAAAGCTCAAAGACAAGCAAAACTAAACGATATATTATTTAGGAGCACACAGATCTGTTAAAAAACTTGTTTGTAAACAAAGAAGTATTTATCATAAAATTCAGGATAGTGGTTACCTCTGAGGAGCAATGGGGAGGCTAACATAGGTAAATTGCAATAACATTGTACAATGGGTCATAGGTGTTCATCTTAATTACTACCCTGGTTCCTTCAGGGAGAAAAAATTTGTGGAATTGCATACAGTAGGGAGGACCTTAAAGCAGAGAGACATTTATGACTAGGGAAAGGCTGAAAGTGATGAAACAGAGTGACAGAAGAGGGACAAGGGAATTGTTGCTCTAATTTGTGGTGAAAGTGATCCAGTCTCCTCTTATTTACCCAAACTCAGGTCATCAGAATGCCTCATTGCTTATTATCCCTGACCTTTGAATGACTGATGAGCTCTATAGATAAAGCATTCCCTTCTGAACAGGACCACAGATACTCTGTTTCTAATTTTAAATCTGAAAGTTTATTTTTATGACAAGGTTGATTTTCTCCAGAAATTTTAATGCTTCTGTACAACTGAGGAAATGTATTTTTTAAATTTGAGATCTATTGATCCATTTACCGGTAACAAACACCTACATGTTCTTTAAAATGCAAAAGAGACATCATTTGTTTTATCTTTTTGAGATAATGGTGCTGCTTATTCTGTAGAACTGAAAATTTGGTCTTTGAAAACAGCACTTAGCTCACTATTTACAGCTTTTTCTAATGAAATCTAGGCTTTTTATTTTCCTACTTGTGTCTAAGCAAAAAAAAGCAGATGAGAATCAAAAGGGGAAAAAATAACAATGGGAAAAAGAAAAACTTCAAAAATTCATCCATTTAAAATTATAGTATAGATATAAAATGGAAATCCACCTCCCAATTGAAAAGAATGAGCTGGTGATATTAACTACTAACTTGGATAAGATACGTAGTTGTTAATTGTGGTGAGGGGTAGGGGAGGCAAGTTGCAATCAGGACTATGTAGTATGAATTAATTTTTATAAAAAAGGATAACAACTAGAGAAATATAGGCCAACATTTTAACAGTATTATTATGAGGGAGAGGGTGAACAGTGTAAATAGGAGTTACTTTTACTATTTCAGTTAATATGTTTCTATAATGTTTGAATTTTAAACTATAGACCTCTACTATTTTGTAGTAGATAAAATGTAACATAATAATATTTTATTATCCATTGTGAATTTTGCATGCTTCTAAATTCTTTACTCTTGCTAGAGCTCAGACAGATTTTTGTAAGCTTCCATCTCTAATGTCCAAAGTTGCATTTTTGTATCTGCAGGTTTGCCAGCTAGAATAACCCTTAGGCTATTTAACAATTCCCCGGTGGGTAAGCTCATTGGCATTGCAAACACAGACTCTGCTTCCTTTAGTTGGCATCCAAACTTTCTTCTTCATTGACAGCAGAATCCTCAGAGGGGGAAATAAAACAAAAGAAAACTCCTATTATAAATTTGGAAAGTTTTAAAATGCAAATTCAGATCTATGAATAGCTATTTCACTGAGATCCACAGTACTCAAGGTAACACCAACAACTTCAAAGATCATTTTCCTGATCACAGTGCAGAAATCCAGATTTTGGCAAGGCAAGAGCAAATATATCCTCCAGATTCCAAGTGCAATTTCATCTTAAAGGACTCAGAAATACACCACACACACACATACACACACGCATGACACACGTGCACACAACCAGAGAAAATCTTTAAAATGTACTATAAATTCTTGTGATTTTCTAAATACACTAAAAGTTTCCCGTCCACTTTTTTTAAAATGCAAAGCTTTCAAAGCATTTTTTACACTTTCTTATCTTATGAAGCATGGCATTTCTTATTAAACATACTCATCATTATGGGCATTCATGACTGTGTTATGGAGATACACAACCCTTTATCCAATACCCTTGCAACCAGATGGCTTTTTTTTTTATTTTATAAAGATAATGTGATGCTTATACCAAATATTCATCACACCTCCAACAGGATATGTAATTAACACATCATTTCTGCAGCAAAACATAGGCACACAAATTAGAATGAAGTTCATAAGTAGCCACACATTAGTTCAAATCAGTTTTGCTGACAAACAAATGCAAGTCAAATTAGGCTTTGCCAGCAAAAGGAATTTGAAAAAGAAGAAAGAAATGAAAACCAAACAAACAACTTTTTAAAAAACATGAGTCTTTTGATTTGACTTTGCAGAGAAGGCATTGTGCACCTGCATAGTGGTGTCTAAAGGGGCAATTCAGTTGTTTGCCCTCAACTTAGAGACATGGCTGTCATTTTGAATGTTTAATGTTGGCTTCAAGTCTTTCTGCTTCCTCTGTGCAGTCTGGCATTCTTCCATCTACTTTGTTCCTGTGACTTCCTCTACCACCTCTCCTGCTCTGATACTTCATTACTTTTAATCTGCTGTGACTTTAAAAAATAGATAACAAAATTATTATAATGATGTATAAAATTAGAGTAAATAAGTTTTACATAAAACGCCCAAAAGTTATTTTATAATAAGATGTATAAATTTTACTCACATTCATAATAACACCTACTTCAACAATTTAGAGGCCTTTTTGTTTGCTAATGATTCTCATCTGTAGTCTTTTTTTGTTTTGTGTTTTTGTTTTTAGAAATAAGGTCCTACTCTGTCCCCCAGGCTGGAGTCACAGAGCACTGCAACCTCCAGCTCCTGGACTCAAGCCATCCTCCTTCCTCCTACCTCAGCCTCAGGAGTGGCTGGGACTGTGGGGAGCGCCACCATACTTGGCTAATTTTTAAATTTTTTATGGAAAAGTGTTCTCGCTATCTTGCCCAAGCTGATCTTGAACTCTTGGCCTCAAGCAATTCTGCCTTGGACTCCCAAAATGCTGAGAATACAGGCGTGAGCCATCGCACCTGGCCTGTATTCACAATTTTTGAGATTGTTATCCTTAAAAAAAAGAACTCCAACTTCCTGCCCTAAAAAAAATGGAAGAGATTAAAACTATCGATCTCATGGAAACAGAGAGTAGAATGATGGTTAACAGAGTCTAAGAAGGGTAGTGGGAAGTGGGAGATAAAGTAGGGATGGTTAATGGGTGCAAAAATATAGTTAGATAGATAGAACAAACAGTATTTGATAGCACAACAAAGTGACTATAATCAACAACAAGTTAGAAATTATTGTTGATTCTAAAGAATAGATAACTAGACGAGTGAAATTGGAATGTCCCTAACACAAAGAAAAGATAAATGCCGCAATTACCCTGATTGGATGCATACCCCATCCAATGGATACCCCAATTATTCTGATTTGATTAGATTAATACACATTTCATACCTGTATCAAAACATCACATATGCCCTATAAATATAAACACCTATTATGTACCCATAATAATTAAAAGTTAAAAAATAGAAGAGAGAGAGAGGGAGAAATACATCATCTCATTTTATAGATGTCACCTACTTGCAGGGACTGACATCTTGTAAAATCATGTTATTCTAATATATGCATATATGACATTTTGGTCACATGAAAATAAGCTAAGATCTAAAGCTTGTTCACTCTCACACAAAAAAATTGGTTATGACAATAAATATTAAAATATTTGCACAATCTTAAAAGTACAATCTTGGGGTGTCATTTCTAAGCAATCACAGCCAATTGCCAATATTTTCCTTCTCTGATCAACTTGCAAGTCCTTCCATATTCTGACTCCACCTATGCATTTATCCTCATTTATTAGTGCTGTCAGTTTGAACTCTGATATGTAGAGCCCTTCAATGGCATTGTCTGTACAGGCCATACTTATCACTGCAACACATAAGAAATCTGAGGAGGAGAGGGTCGTACCTGGAAATCAACAAAGGATTGTCCATGATTCAAGGTTCCAGGAGGGAAGGTGCCAAAGCTGGTATAACATCAATACTAAGTGATATACCAGAGAGAGGTGATGACAGCCCTGGTCTAGAAGAGTACTGGGAACAGTGGGAGCCCAGAAACCCAGTCAGGTGGCTCAAGCATAAGAAAGCATCTTAAGGGCCTCTGACTCAGCCATTCAGCAAAGATCCAAGCACCTGCCAAGCACAGGGATAGGCCCTGGGGATACAGAAAAAAAAAAAAGTACAAAATGTTCTCCACCCTTTAGCGCTTATAGTGTTGGCAATTAGACAGACATAAACCAATAATGACAACAATATACCGTACTGTATCCTAACAGTACGGTTTAATACCAGGCACTGTCTGAGCACAGGGAAATGAGTGCCCAGCTCTGCTGTGTGAAATCAACAGTGGCATCACCAAGACCAGTTCTGCTGCCTTTCATTGAATGCCTTCCAACTTCCATGCTGCTCCTCAAGCACTTTGGCTACTTCCACCACAGCACTTTAACACTTGCTGTTCCCTTACCTGGAACACTCTTCTTCCAAATTGATATGTGGCTCACTCAGCCACTTCATTCAGGACTCCGCTCAAATGTTACTTCATCAGAAAAGATTTCTCCAACTAACCACCCTATTTAAACTGTATTCCCATCCTGCCTACACACACACAAACACACACACACACAAATTCTCTTTCTCTGTCTCTCTCTCTCTCCCTATTGCATTACATTGCTTTTTTTTCCCACAGCACTTATCACAATCTGAACATCTTGTTTAATTATTTATTATCTGTTTCCCTCATGTAAATTCTTTGTGAGAGCAGAGACTTGTTAGATTTTTTTATTGCTATATCCCCCGTGCTGGGCAGAGTTTAATGAATGAATAAGGAAAAATTTGATCTCTGTTATAAAGAACATGTAGCTGTCTGTCAGGGGAATTGGTAGGAGGTAGAGGTGAGGACACAGAATGTACATAGGCACAAATAATAACAAAGAGTCAAGGAACCTTTCAAGGAATTTAAAGAGGGAAATAAAATTATCTGTGCCTGGCTCACAATAGATTAACATTAAATGTTATTAAATAAAAAAGTGAATGAGTGAAAAATGATTGAATTGATGATGAGAGTTGTGCTTTAGAAAGTATGTGAGGATAGAGAGTGGAATGGAAGATAGGAAGTCGAAATAACTTTGAAGACTGATCTTCCATAAAGATAAAAGTAGGATTCCAAAATGGCAGTGTAGAGAAGCAAGCTGGCTTCACTTCCCCCATAGAAAACTAAAACCAAATATCCAGCACTGAGAATATCACCATCAATATTCCAGAACTCAAATATGAAGAGGCAACAGTTTCCAGGACCACAGAAAAGTAAGAAAAAACCTCCGAGTAGATGGTAGAGAATTGGACTCCCATATCCATAGTGACCCTCTTAATCCTAATCACAATGCCCCTCCATAATGCCTGGCACCAAGTGTGAGAAAAATTTTCCCTAATTCACAGTTTCTACACTGAAAAAAGTGAGATCAAGATGGACACCCAACTTCTCCACCATCTTGGTTTCCCTGGCAAGAGAGACCCATCCCCACCTCAATGCACAGGAAACACAGGGGGTGACTGAAGGGGGAATTATCCCTGAGGAAAGCCAGAAACAAAGACGGGAGGTGGGACTAACATTCCCAGGCCTGGAAACTGCTCTGTAACTTGAACAAAGGAGACACCAAATCATGAGCCCCCAGCTGGCCTTTCCACATTGTGATGCTATCCCCTTTGGGACCTCCTCCATTTGGGACTGGTGACACTGAATGTTTGCTAGAACTGAGGCAAACCTAGGCTTAAGGTGTCATCTAGTGCCAAAAGGAAGCAGCAATCTAGTGGGGGGACAGGGGGATGTGGGCGGGTAGAGGAAGAAAATCAACAGGTAAATCACAAGACTCTATAAGCAAACATATCCAATAAAAACCAAAACAAGCCATACAGAAAAGACTGGAATAAATAATTCTTCAATGCAAAGAAATAGACATATATTCACAAGAAACAACAGCAAATGGAGAACCATGACTTCCTTGAACAGACAAAGCAAAGAAACAGTGACTGACCCTAATGAAACAGTGATATGTGAACTCTCTGACTGAAAATTCAAAATAGCAGGTTTGAGGAAACTCAGTGATTTCCAAGATAACACAGAAAATCAAGTTAGAAATTTATCAGAGAATTTTAACAAAGAGATTGAAGTAATAAAAAAAAATAGAAATGTTGGAACTGAGAAATAAATATATTTGCTGAACTGAAAAATTCATTAGAGGATCTCAACAGCTGAAGGGTCAAGCAGAGGAAAGAATCAGTGAGCTTGAAGACAAGCTATTTGAAAATACACAGTTGGCCGGGCGCGGTGGCTCACACCTGTAATCCTAGCACTCTGGGAGGCCGAGGTGGGCGAATCGCTCAAGGTCAGGCATTCAAAACCAGCCTGAGCAAGAGTAAGATCCCGTCTCTACTAAAAAATAGAAAGAAATTAACTGGACAACTAAAAATATATAGAAAAAATTAGCCAGGCATGGTGGTGCATGCCTGTAGTCCCAGCTACTCGGGAGGTTGAGCAGAAGGATTGCTTGAGCCCAGGAGTTTGAGGTCACTGTGAGCTAGGCTGATGCCACGGCACTCTAGCCTGGGCAACAGAATGAGACTCTGTCTAAAAAAAAACAGAAAAAGAAAAAAAAAGAAAGTCCACAGTCAAAGGAGAAAAAATAATAAAAAGAACAGATTGCCTACAAATAGAAAATTACCTCAAATGTCCAAATCTAAGAATTATTGGTATTGAGGAGGCAATTGAGCAAGAGAAAGGACTAGAAAGTTTATTCAAAAAATAACAACAGAAAACTTTCCAAACTTAAGAAAGAGATAAATATCCAGGTACAAGAAGGTCAGAGAACACCAAATACATTAGACTCAAATAAGACTACTCTAAGGTATATAATAATCAAACTCTCAAAATTCAAGGACAAAGAGGATCCTAAAAGCAGCAAGAGAAAAGAAGTAAATATCATATAAAGAAGCTACAATTTTTCAGGCAACAGATTTCTCAATGGAAACCACACAGCCAGGAGGGAGTGGGATGACATTTTTTTCCAAGTGTTTAAAGAAAAAACTGCCATCCAAGAATACTGTATCCAGAAAAGCTATCCTTCAATTATAAAGGAGAAATAAAGCCTTTCCTAGACAAACAAAAGCTGAGAGAATTCACTACCATCAGCTCTGTCTTATAAGAACTATTAAAGAGACTTCTTCAGTCTGAAAGAAAAAAACCACTAACATACAAAAAAAAGTATTTGAAGATATAAAATCTGGTAAAATTAAATACCTGGACAAACCCAGAATATTCTAATACTGACTATATTTGTGGTGTGCAATCTACTTACAACCTTAGAATGAAGCCCAAAAGGCAAACCTATCAAAAACAATAATAGCTACAGCAACCTGTTAAGAGATAGACAATATTAAAATATGTAAATTGAGTCTGGGTGCAGCAGCTCATACCTCTAATCCTAGCACTTTGGGAGGCTGACGCAAGAGGATAACTTGAGCCCAGGAGTTTGAGACCAGCCTGGGCAATATAGCAAGACCTCGTCTCTACAAAATTTTTTTTGAATGTAAAGTGAGAAAACGTAAAGTCAAAATACATGTGTGTGGGGAGGTGAAGTTAAAGTGTAAAGGGTATTTTTCATTTTTTCTTGTTTCTATTCTTTTCTTTGTGATCTAAGACAAGTTGTCATCTTATAAAATAACTTGTCATATCTATAACAAGATGTTTTTAGTAAACCTTATGGTAACTATAGCACAAAAACTTATAACAGATTCACTAAAAGTAAAAAGCAATAAATTAAAACATACTACCAGAGAAAATTACTTAACTACAAAGGAAGATAGGAAGAAAGGAAGAGAGGAGTTACACAATAACCAGAAAACAAGCAACAAAATTGCAGTAGGAAGTCCTTACTTATTGGTAATAACACAGAATGTAAATAGACTCAATTTTCCACTTAAAAGGCATTGAGTGGCTGGCTGAATGGGTAAAGAAACAAGACCCAATTATATGCTAACTACAAGAAACCCACTTCATGTATAAGGATACACAGACTGAAAGTGAAGGGGTGGAAAAAGATATTCCACACTACTAGAAATGAAAGAAGAGCAGGAATAGCTGTACTTATATCAAGTAAAATAGATTACAAATCAAAGACTATAAAAAGAGACAAAGAAGATCACTATATAATGATAAAAGGACCAATTCAGTAAGAGAATATAAATGATATCCCTTTGCATTTAACACTGGAGCTCCCAAGTACACAAAGTAAACATTAGTAGACCTAAAGGTAGAGAGATACTGCAGTACAATAATATTAAGAGACTTTATCACTTCAAACTCAGTAATGGATAGACCATTCAGACAGAAAATCAACAAAGAGGCAGCAGAGTTACCCTACATACTAGATCTAATAGACCTAACTGACATTTACAGAACATTTCACCCAACTGCTACAGAATACACATTCTTTTCATCAGCCTATATAGCATATTCTCCAGAATAGAACATATCCTAGACCACAAAGCAAGTCTGAGCAAATTCAAAAAAGTGCAAATTATATCAAGTATCTTTTCTGACCACAAGGGAATAATAACAAGAGGAACCTCAGAAAATATACAAACATATGGAATTAAACAACATGCTCCAGAATGACCAATGGGTCAATGAAGAAATTAAGAAGGAAATTTAAAATTTTCTTGAAACAAATGAAAATGGAAATACAACATACCAAAATCTATGAGACACAGTAAAAGCAGTACTAAGAGGGCAGTTTATCACAAGCAACATCTATACGAAAAGAGTAGAAAGACTTCAAATAAATAACCTACTGATACACTCCAATAAACTAGAAAAGCAGGAAAAACTAGAAAAGCGGGAACAAACCAAATCCAAAATTAGTCGAAGGAAAGAAATAATAAAGATCAGAGCAGAAATAAATAAAATTCAGATTGAAAAAAAGCAGTACAGAAGATCAATGAAACAAAAAGTTGGTTTTTTAGAAAGGTAAACAAAATTGACAAATTAAGAGAAGAATATAATAAATAAATTCAGAGACAAAAAAGCAAACATGACAACTGAGATCACAGAAATGCAAAGAATCATTAGAGACTATTATGAACAACTGCATGTCCACAAATTGGAAAACCTAGAAGAAATGGATAAATTCCTAGACACATACAACCTACCAAGGTTGAACCACAAACAAATAGAAATAAAACGAAGACTTGAACTAAGCACGTGAGAACAGAGAAGAGAGACCACATTTGAGAAGCAAGTAGAATTTTCATATAATGGAATGTGGAGAAGTTGAAGAGGAAAGAAGATTCTGATCTGGGTATCTGGATGAGTAGTGGTGCCATTGGTTACCGGAGAGGAGGCTGCAGTGGAGATAGTCCATCCGATGTTGGACATTTGGTGTTGAAGTACCTTTGTAATAGATGGGCACAGATAACTGTTGAAGTATAGAAAGTTGAAAGTGAAGACCTAGGAGTATAGTCAAGACAGAAGATAGGTTTGGAATAGCATGGATGCCTTCATCTTTAGTAAGATTTATTATAATAGAATAAGAAGACAAAATGTAAGGCCATTTAAGAAACCAAGAGGCAGAGAGAGGAAGAGGAGCCTCCAAAGAAAACTGAGAAGCAGCCAATAGGGTGATAAGAGGAAAACTAGGGGTACAAGCCTTAGGGGAACAAACTTTGTGTTGTCTCACTCGCCACTGTGGCCCCAGTGTCCTGGCACATAGGAGAGACTCAAATACTAATGAAAAAAGAAATTAGAGAAAGAAGGAAAGAGGGAGAGATGGAAGGAAGCTTGGAAGGAGGGAACCAGTTAACAGTAATACTACAAAGGTTATGAAGAAATATAGTGTTAACTAAGAACTCAAACCAGACACTGTTTTAAGCAGTTTACGTGGCTTTACGTATTCAATTTTTACAAAAACTCTGTGAAGTAGGGATGATGATGATGATTATTATTATTATCCCCACTGTACAGATGAGAAAATGAGGCACAGAGAAGTGAACATGCCCAGGATGACACAGGAAATCAATAATAGAAGCCAGGTTGAAACCCAGCCACCCTGCTCCCAAGCCTACATTTGTGCAAAAGGAAGAGTATGCTTTTCGAGGGAACTTCCATGAGGGCAGTTTCAGTGAATGGAGTGGCAGCTCTGTGACCTGGAAAGGTGGAAGGAAGGTGAGGAAATGGAGAGAGCAAAGGTAGACTGACATTTCAAGGAGCTTAGCTAGGAAGAAGGAAGGATAGACTGGTAGCTGGAAGGGAACACAGGAGTGACAGAAGCTGTTTTGTGTTTTTAATGAGCAAGTCTGGAGCATGTGGGCTCCATAGATTCTGTTTACATCACACTCTAAAATTTGCTGAAGGAAAATGAGGGGGTTGGAGGAAAAGACATGCAGATTCCTTCCAGCTCTGATGCTACTATTCCACAACTTTGAAATTCTTTTTCAGTGAAGCCAGATGGAAGATTTCACTTGATAAAATTAGTTTGAAAAATCATTTTAATACACTTTTAAAAAGAGATATTTAAATAGAAAACTAAGGGCCTATTTATTCTAATTTCTTTATAGTTCATGAGCCTTGAACATTTTCCCAAGCTTATCTGTGACATTTCTTGTCCTTAAGAGGAGTCTAAAGTTTTTACTGTCTTTATCTTTGGCCTAATAACATGTTTCTGCTTTCTTTTCTAAGATTAACAAAGAAGGAGGCAAGGTCATCTGGGTTCATATTTTTTTGCTTCATTGCCTTTTCCCCTTTATACTCTGCTCCCCCTTCCACAGGAGGAAAAAAATAATAATTGCAGATCGCTATAGAAAAAGCCATAATGTTTCTTTCACAATGTGTCCTAAACTAATGTAATCACTAGTAGTGTCGTTTCCTGCAATTCCCTCTCTACTAAATATCCCTTGAAACACCTCAGTTTTTCTCCTAACCTGATACCTTTCACTTACGCTAAACTTTTTTTCTCCTCCTTCTCCTATGAGCAAAAGCAGTGGATGCACAACAATCCTAGAAATTACACGAAAACCTCCTTTCACTTCTACACCACTGCGCAAAGCCCTTTCTCAGGACACCCCCTTCATTGACACCTATTCCTATTTTTTTCATACCTTTCTGCACTTTTCTATCTTTAGTTGCTCCTTTTCCTAGCCACACAATGTCAGTTTTCAATTATCCCCTAGTAGGGCTATAAGACGGGGAGAGATTGTCTGAAAAAAAAAAATACAGAACTCATTTCTCTTCTGGCTTTGGGATGTGTTTTCACACCTAGCAGCACTGGGATATACCCAGTTTTGGAAATTCACACCACTTCAAACAAAATAAAGTTATGCTTGGAAGACACGCCTTGAAAGGAATTAGAAAGCTATTCACTTAGCAAATCTTTGCTCCTTGCTCATTTCTATTCTGGGCACTCCTCCATACAATGGATGAATAGCATTATCTCCAGACAAATGCAAATAATCTTCATAGAGAGATCTTTATGTTTCTCTCTAACTATGGTATCCTTCTAGCTCACGAGCTCACAATTCCCTGGAGCAAGGTGATAATTAAAGCATTTCAGGTTCAAAGGCATTCGCTCAAAAATTCCTGATGAGCTAGCTTCAGATAAGAATGAGAGTAAACAGAGATGGTGATGATATCATAAGTGGATCAGGTTATAATGTTAATAAGATGTTGGAAATGAGATGTGCCTGCCTAGTATCAATAATTGACTCTACTCACATTTTCCCTGACACATGTGAAACCAAATCCCAGCATTCATAATAGTATAGTTACAGTATTTTGGCAGGCATATGTACCAAGCTGAGATGAACAGAGCACAAATAAAGAGCCTCTGTCAGTACTGTAGCCTGCACCGCGATAGCACCTCATTATAAAGAGATCTAAAACATTTTGTGACAGCAGGCAACCCTTCTCTAGAAATAGCAGAAGTCTTGATGTCTCTGAATCTAAATAATGATTTGCACTCTTTATCTTTACAGGATGTGCTTTTGAAATTATAAAATATTTTAGAATGCCTAACAGTGATCTGGGGCAACTTAAATACTTCTCTATATAATCAAACAACACTTTCAAATACTGATAATTCTTATGATTCAAAACCAGTTTAATTAGCTTAATCAAGTATGTGTTCTTCCATCTCTCTCTTGGTAAAAATTATGTTTACACTATTTGATAAAATTTAGAAAGTCACTCCTTCGTTCTATTTTTTTTTTGGCTGAAAATCATTTTTTTCTTTTTTGTTAAGAAGTAGTGTCTCACTCTGTTGCCCACTGGAGTGCAGTGATCAGAGCTCACTGTAACCTTGAACTTCTGCTCAGGCAATCCTCCCGCTTCGGCCTCATGAGATGCTAGGATCACAGGCGTGAACCACCATGACCGGCCTGAAAACCTAATTTTTAAACCAGGAAAATATTCCACTGGAAAATGTTCCAATATCCAGAAAATTGGCTTCATAAAAATATGGAACATTTTAGCTTAAAACAATGAATTGGCAAATGACTGATGCAAATGCTTTCTATTAAAATTTTATAACTATTTTTACAAAGGCTACAAGAAACTATATTATGTGGTTTATACAACAATATTATGTGGCTTATACCATCTTATAGTGAAAATTCATCTGTATATGAGAATGTGAGATTCATTTATAAAAGGAAAATCTTTCCTTAAATGAGTTTTTGAGTAAATCCATTTCCTATATTCCTGAGGTACAATAGTTTCTGGTTTTTTGACAAGACTCTTCTCTTAGAACTTCTGATACTCTTCCAAATGGTTAATAGGAAGAAACTTCCCTTTGCTTTTCCTGGGAGAAAAAGCCAGAACAACTCTCAGGCCACTATTCTCTCTCCTGACCTCCTGTCCTTCCCCACTCTGAGCTCCCAGGAGTCCTGCCAAAGATTACTAATTGGTTTTAATCCAACTCCAACTTTTTACTGAGGGCTTGGAGAGGGAACCTAGACTTTTAAAACTTTTTCTCTTGTTTTATAAAACATGAGATTAAAAGATTATTATAAAATATTGCCTTTCCATCACCTAAATGGCCTTGGCCATGCTTATATTGGCAGAGTCCACGAGAGAACTGTGGTCCCAAGGCCCTTTAAGAGGTGGGGTGTTACTTCTGAAATGGATTTGGACCATATGCAATACATATAAGAAAGTTGTGTTTTCCCGCCACAGTGGAAAACATCTGTTTTGCTGTTGGATTTGACTCTACTTGCCAGAATAACTTTCCAGATGTTTTGAAAGCTCTAAACAACTGCATCCTTTCTGATCTGCTCTGGCTCAAAAATTGATTTGCTAAGAAAACACGTAGGTCTGTGACATAAATGAAAACAATAATATTTATCTTAACCAATCCATAATACTAAAATATTTTAGACCTGGTCTTGGATTAATGGTATTCTATAGATTCTTTTTCTTCCTAAAACATGCATACAGACGTGTACACACATAGGCTCTTGGAAGGGAAGATAAGGAAAATAGACAATTATTCCCAATCTTCTCAGTGTAAATAACTGCTACTGGTAGACTAATTATGCTCCTTTGTCATTTTCCCAGCTTTTTTATTGCCTTAAATTGATACTGTGGTAAGAGATAAGCATGCCCAGCACATATTAGATCCTTCTTCCTTTAAGGACTCTCAAACACCATGAAAAGTATTGCACATTATCTAATGTTCAGCCTTCTTCAGCTTCTACTCTAGCTATTTCTTCCTAGTTAGCCTCCAGCCACTGTTTTGTTGTCGTTGCTACTGTTTGTTTACTATTTACATCATTTAAGGAAACTATTTTTATTGTGTCCTTTTATGATTAACTGCCAAACAATACAGTATTTCTTTTTTCTGCCTCACTCCACCTACTGATAGCACACTGGGAGCTTTATCTTAACCCTGTTCAAATCCAAGCCCTCTATGTTTTCATTCCATTTATGTTTTCTACTCAACTTTTCCCTTTCCTTCTTTACAAAATCCTCCAGCATATCATTTCCCCATGTCTACTACAATCCAGAAATGCAAATGTTTGAAAAGCAAATTCTAAATATAACAGAGCAAACCTACTGTGTATTAAAGTTCAATATGCATTTTCCTTTATAAATATTTGCCAAGCCTTTGTATGTTTCTTCATTTTACATTACACATAAGTTTCCAAACGCCAAGGATCTGTTTTGAGTATTATTCTAAATGCTAAAGTTGGTCATTCATTTCTAAAAAGTGCACTTTTTTTTGTTCATCCCCTAGAATGTAGGCGACACTTTATTCACCTTTGTGTTACCAGTGTCTAAAGCAAAGAAGCTGGTAGGTACTCAATTACCATTTGTTGAATAAATCTAACATTTGTTTGTAGGGGGTGGGGGGAGTAGTACATCCCAGGCACTGTGCTAAGCAAATATTTATCTATCTATCTATATATACACATATCATGTAATCTTCTCAAGAACTTTGTGCAGTAGATATTATTATCCCAATTTTACAATTGAGGAAACAGAAACTCAGGGAGGGAGAGAAGTAATTTATACAAATTTACACAGGTAGGAAGTTGCAAATTATTTAGCTCCAAAGATAGGTTATTTGAATAACATGAAAGAGCCATACAAATTCTTTTCTTTTCCATTTCCCTCTATTGTGGCTGGTCCTGAGGAAAACTTTTAGAATTGATCTTCAGTAGATCTTTGCTTTCCCCTTGATGCCTAACTTTTGGTGCCAAAACCCTTTGACTTGTTCATTCCAACCAAGCCCAGAAGCTTTTGCTATGAATACTCCCTCCTTCATCCAGGGTCTACATGCCTTGGTCTGCATCTCCAGCTATCTTCAGCCACACTAAATTCTGATTCTTCCTTCATCAAATATTGCATATCATTGCTTCATAATAATTGAACCTTTGAGACTGAAAACTTGCTTATTAGGTAACTATTCTTCCCTAACATTGAAAAGCTAGAAAAGTCTAGAAGAATTATCTGGTCATAATTTTATGGGCAAAATGTCTTTGCAATTACCATAATCAAAAGGAATGAACTTAAATTGGGCTGCATAGAAGCTTAGGGCAATACCTTGGCAGGAACCTGATTGTTCACCTCCAATTAAATTTCACTGGACTAAGTTGACCTCTGTTCTATTTCCTAAAAAGAATGCTAGTTGAGATGCACAAATGGCTTTAAATTTTCTTATGTATCTTCCATGTTGAAGCCAGGATTAGAATTAAATTCAATGTCAGGGTCCAAAAGTGAAAAAAAGATATAAAACTACAAACAAATTTATTAATTATTATGTCATTCTGTTAATTCACTTACATACACACACACTCACACACACACACACACACATGCATGCACACCCCATGGGTACAGTCCTCCTTGGCAATTATGTCTGCTTTTTGCATACTTCTGTAATTCAAACACACTGACTTAATCATTAATTTATTCAGCAGTTATTGAATTCCTACTGTATAGGAGGCTATTGATGGTACAAAAGAGAGATTACAATTCAGAAGGCAATATCAATCATGCACACACATGATTAAAATGTAAAGCATATGGGATTATTGCCAAAAAAGGGACAAAGTATTTTGAGATATCAGAGTGGGAAAAGATTATGAGTAGCTAGGAAGATCGATGGTAATTTTAACATAATAATCTTTATATTTTACTTATAGAAATAATATCCAAACCTTTTAAATGCATGCTATTTCTTCAGGCACTGTGTAGGCAGTTTATAGTACTACTAAATCAATTAAGATGCTTTTGGCTGTAAGTATCATAATGCCCTATTACATCTTGCTTAATAATAGTGAGACATTTAGTTATTTCACTCAAAAAGAAGTCTGGAGGTAGGCAGTCGAAGAATAGGGGAAGGCTTTCAACAATGCCATAAAGGACATAGGTTCATTCCATTATTCCCCTTTGCCAATTTTGTGATTGCAAGATGGCTAAATGAGTTTTTCTAGTGTCATATATGATACTTCTTTATATGTATGTATGATACAATCATGAAGATACAAAAAGTGCAAAAGCAGTAAGAAAGGGGGTATTCTCTTCAAAGGCCTGTCTCTGTTACAGGGAAAGAAATCTTTTCCAAACGTCCCCAGCCAACTTACCCAGGTCTCTTTGACTCGGCTTGGTTCCTATACTCAGGGATAGAGCGATCAGTGATGAGAGGAATAAGATAGGCATAATGTGGTAACCACCACATATGCTGCCTCCTCACCATCTCCCAAGGCCTCAAGTAAATAACCAATATGTTTGCATTGATAATGGAATTTTAAAATTACTTCTTTTTATGGAATTATTACAATAGTTTTCTATTTGTCAACTATGGCCAGAGTCTAGTCCTACAAAGATATATTAATCTTATTTTAGTGGCCAAGAAACCATAAGCATTGTATAGATAAAAATAGCAATTGATTAAGGTAGAGTTTCGTTTAATTGCTTTGTCATTTGACCCAATCTGTGATCTTAAAATTTTGCTGAGTCAGTGAGTTCCAACTAGGAACTAGAGAATAAATAGTGGCCCATGTGAATTCATCACAGTAATGTCATAGCAAAGTTCACAGCCAGTGAAATTAAAGCATATTTAAAAACCCTGTACCTGGCAGAGTAATACTCTGCCTGAATTTACTGTGTTAAGTTCTTATACCAGAGTCCAACTTTCAACTTCACTCAGATCAAATATTAAAGTGATAACTATATTATTTTCTATGTATAGTATGAGAGAACTGTTTTAACCATTAAAAAAATACAAAAACCTTGTTGTTACATCATGTGACTATTGAAGCTGCAATACCAATATTTTATTTAAGGATTCTTCTTCACTTACATTGCTTTGTTTCTAAAACTATGTTTCAATCACCTATTACCTCATAACAAACAACTCAAAACTTAGTAACTTAAAACAACAATAATCACTTCTTTTGCTCATGAATCTGCAATTTGGGAAGAGCTGGGTTGGGATTGTGAGCTTCTGTTCCCCAACAGTATCAGTCGAGGTAGCTTTACTGGGACAGAAACGACTTGCAAGATGGTTCACTTACATAGCTAACGTCTAAGTCAGTTTGAGTGCTTTAACAAAGATACCACAGAATAGGTGGCCTAAACGATGAACATTTATTTACTTCTCATAGTTCTAGAGGCTGGAAGTCTGAGATCAGGTACCAGCATGATTGGGTTCTTTGTGAAGGTCCTATTCCTAGTTTACAAATGGCTGTCCTCATGTTGTACCTTCACATGATAGGGAGAGGGGAGGTG
The DNA here is from genome assembly GCA_963574435.1 of Cheirogaleus major. Taxonomy (NCBI): domain Eukaryota; kingdom Metazoa; phylum Chordata; class Mammalia; order Primates; family Cheirogaleidae; genus Cheirogaleus; species Cheirogaleus major. Next base: position 10,996 of record CAUYPO010079376.1, on the reverse strand, counting down.
GTGAATCAACCTTGCTCTCTTATCTCTTCTTATAAGAACACTAATCCTGTCATCAGGGCTCCACCCTTATAACTTAATTACTGCCCAAAGGCCCCACTTCTAAATACCATCACACTGGGAATTAGGATTTCAACATTTAAATTTTGGGGGAACACAAACATTCAGTTCATAGCAGCTAGCAAGTTGTACTAACTCTGCTGCAAATTCAGCCAGTAGTATTGGCTGGGTACTTTGGTTCCTTCCTATGAGAGCCTCTCCATGTGGACCTCTCCACAGAATTGCTTGGGCTTCCTCACAGCATGGCAATTGGATTCCAGAAGCAAATATTCCAAAAGGAAGTTGGAATTGTCAGTATTTTAAGGCATGGGCACAGAAGCTTGGGCCCAGCATCAATACTGCTATATTTTATTAGTCAAGCAGTCATATAGACCCTGCCCAAATTTAAAGCAAGTAGAAATAAATTCTTCCTTTTGATCAGAGGAGTGTCAAAAAAAAAAAAAAATTGTAGCCATCTTTAATCTCCATAGACTGGAAAGAAGATTTGGTTTTGTTTTCAAGGTTCATTCCCATGGAAATTTTCTATTCTTTATAATATAGTATTGTAAAACCCTGAAGATGACCAGTTTTGTAAATAAAACCACAATGGAAATATGACAGAGTTTAAAGATAAACATTAGTATAAATTTGGGCCTTAAAATATTCTAGATTAAAGCTTTAACTAGAAACAGCCAATGGCCTCTAAAGTTACCTTGTGTACTTCATATTTTATAAATTATGCTAATGTTACATATTACTTAAGATAATTATTTTGTTTGGGTTTTAAATATTAGAAAGTCATAATTTATTTCTCTTTAAAGTTACTATATTTGGAAAACTTTGCTAATTTGGAACTGATATTAGTAATAAGGTCTAATTCTAAAACCCCAATTTTTTCTTTTGCGTGGTTTACCCTTGTAACATATACTGAGAAAGATATTTTTGTCACACTTTTATAGGCAACAAAACTAAGCTTGGGTATGTTATATAATTTTTTTCAAGATTACTAAAACTATTAGAAACAGAATCAAGTTTAGTGTCCAACTAATGCTTTTCTACTCAGAAAGCTGGTGAGAACAAATCTCACCAGGAAACAATATTGGTATGTTATTTAATACGGTAATAACAACTGAGTAAGAAATATTCCTTGCTTTGTTTTGATTAAATAATTCTTAATTGGGTAGGGTACTTTTGTCCTGTAAAAAGTAGCATTTTAATTCTCTTTCTGTTAAATATTTCTAAATTGTATTTTGATAAGATAGTTAAAAATAAACTAGAATTTTAAAAAATTATATAGTGTTAAATGGAACACAGCAGATAACTTCTGATGATAAACACATGAAAATTTTTATTATATAGTGAGAGAGTAGTACTAACTCAATATAAGGCACAGTGAGGTAGTTTTCAATTAATGTTTTAGTTTTATGAGGGTTATGTGCTTGGATTTTATAGAAATTGAAAGATTTCATGAAATGGTAAATGACAAATCTTATGTTTTTTTTCTTCTGTTTATCATTATGCTGCTGAAGAGGAGGATGCCATTCTATTTCTTTGATTTGTGAGAAAACTCTATGTTCTCTAGTTTTACAAGCACCATTAATATTGTTTGTCAGTTATTGTTCAACAACAATGTGCAAGGCTAGGCAAGAAGAGTCAAAGCAATAAAATGAAAGAATCTAAAAATGAGTCGATATTGGTAATGTCTTTCCTTCCAAGGATAAGCTATTTAGAGTTTCTAGTGCTAGTAGTCAGAGGACCACTTCCTCCTTGAAAGTTTTGATGATGCTATATTGCTTTTTGTTTTCACTTGAGCTTTATTTTATCTATCCAATGGCTTCAAAGTCTCTGATAGTCTTATGTCCTCTCTCCTTTCTCTCTCTCTTTTTCTTTCTTTCCCTCTCTCTCTCTTTCTTTCTGAGACAGGTTCTTTCTCTGTCACCCAGGCTGGATTGCATTGGTATAATCACAGCTCACTGCAACCTCAAACTCCTGAGCTCAAGTGAGCCTCTCGTCTCAACCTCCCAAATAGCTGGGACTACAGGCATGCACCACCATGCCCAGCTACTTTTTTGTAGAGATGGAGTCTCACCACGATACCCAGGCTGATCTCCAACTCCTGGCCTCAAGCAATCCTCTCTCCTTGGCCTCCCAAAGTGCTGGGATTACAGGCATGAGCCACTGCACCCAGCCTTATATCCTCTTTCTACCTAGAGAGTGTTGGTGTTCTACAGAGGGTTGCTCCTGGTCTTCTATTATAATTCCTACATTTCCTGATCATAGTTCCCAATATTTGTATCTCTAGTCCAACCTCCTCTATTGTGTTCCACATGTATAAGCCAACATTTCTACCTTTATATCTAACAGGAATCTCAAAACTCATCAACCCCAAATTAGAATCATCTTTCTTCCTAAATCATTGAGAGTTGTTTCCTTTCACCACATCCACTAGGTCACTAGGTCTATCAATTCCTTCTCAAAATACATTCATGTTTACTACATCCTTGTTACAAAGTCTCCTTAAAGGTCAAACCGCCTCCAGTTTCACTCTAAGCTATCCCTCAAACTACTGCCAGACTGACCCAAAAATCCAAATAAGATCATGTGACTACCATACATATTCCTTCATTACATACAGAATAGAATCCAATCTCTGTTATCAGATATAATAAACTCTTCATGATAAGGCCCTTGGCTCCTTCTCTATTATCATCTTTCTCCACTGACTTTCCAAACTATTCCATAGTCTCTTGAAAGACCTATCATATTGCTTTATGCCCCCATACCTTCATGCACACATACACACGCACAAAATATATATACATACAAAAGTGCACACAATCACATATATACAATGGATATAATATGTATATATACATATATAAGTGGACACACACACCCCTTCTAACTGAAATGCCTTCCCTCTCTTCACTGGTATAGAGAATGTTTCTGTTTGCCAAAACCTAGTATAAATATAAGCTTCTCTTTGAAGCTTTCTCTCACCCCTCCTCCTCTGCTGCCAGGTGATTTATCATTCTTTATATTGTGCTGCCATTTGTGCCTAAACCAAACATAACTTTTATTGTTGCCCTTACAACATTGTATTTCTAGTATCTTTTGAATGTCTGTCTTCTATAGAAAAGCATGAGCTCTTGAAGAGTAGGAACCGTGACTTATTTACTAGCAACAACTAGTGGCATTATCCTCCACAAAGCCTATCAATTAAGCTGTGTGAAATGAAAGAAGAATGTGAAGGTAAACTATATTAAATATAGAATGTTCATTGATTTCTGATGTTATGTTGAGAGAGTAAGAACCACATTATACTTTGACAGAGAGAAGGCTTAAAATGCAAATATCCAGAAGGGGTAACACTTTGACATTCGGTCACAATAAAAAATATATCAGTCTGTCAGGCTTTAATGATTATTATTGTTTGCTGTGTTACAATTAAAGCCAGAATTTACCAGAGAGCATGCATTAGAAAAAAGTAAAATGATTAATATTCCAAATAATTGTAGAGGCACAAAAGACTAAAATTTGTTTGCTACAGTATAAAAGCTTTGATATTAGTAAAATAATAAGGCAGGTCAATGTGAAACACATAATATAATCCAGTAGAAAAGGAAGAACCAAAATTGTAAGTAATAATAATAGTCATATTAATCACTACTCTCTATTGCTTATTACATGACAGACACTGTACTGGAACTCTACATATCTCATTCTTTCTTCAAAATAATCTTGAATATAGGTATTATTATTTATCCCATATTGCAAATGATGAAACTGTGTCTTAGAAGGATTAATCAATTTAAATTACCAAGGTCATGTAACCTAGTAAATAAAACAACCAGGTCTTAAAGTCTGACTCCAGAGCCCAAGCTCTTCTCTATTACATTAAAACAGACAATTCCTTACTCATGTTTGGCCATGTTTTTCCAGACTCCTAGTGAGGAGAAATTAGGAATCATATCAGAACCAAACTCCATAGTAATTGTCTTAGTTGGAGGAGACCAAATTTTGTGATCACACTTTTGGGATTATGAGAGCAACTTATGGGAATGGCATTTTTCCCGAAGGAAATACATGTTCGCCTGTCAATCATCCATCCACTAAATAAACCTCAGTTCTCACTGAGGATTGGACAGCAGGCAATAGGTGGAGATAGGAGAGGAGAGACACTTTCCTCTCTCTTGGGCTAGCAAATGATTGATTTTCCTCTCCCAATAAAGGACACATCTGAAATGGCTTTAGTGGGAATTGACAAGCTACTGCTGACACATAGATTTAGTCAAGGTGTCTACCAGATCAGAGAAGGGGGATGGGAGTAGGGATTTGTGCAGAAGTTGTACTTAATCCTCAGGGTTGTATACTCTTTCTGTAGTTATCCAAATTTCAGTGGGATCTCAATAAAATTTACAGTCTGATCTCACCCCTATTCTGTGAAGAGTTAAAAGAGATCAGGAATGATGAGCCTGTGGTCTTGCTTAGGGCAAAGCAAAACAGCCAGGAGCAGTACAGCTTCTGCTAGACCAGTGTGGAGGTAGCAAAAGCAGTGAACAAGGGAAGGCAACCGTGCCCACCAAAGCCAATGTCTCTGGGGTGATAGAGCAGCCCTGCAGAAAGTAGAGAAGGCTAGATCCAACAAATTAATAAATGATGCATACGGGAAAAGCAGCTGCCACACAGACAATGACATACACATGTTTGTCATTATGATCAACATACATTGATCATTGAAAGTATGATCTTATTCTTGGTCACAGGCTGTTGAGGCATAGGCCTTTAAATCACACTCATCATACGAATGCCCTGTTTTTAAGACCTTTAGTGCCTCCCTAACTGTCTTCAAAAGGAAGCTCAAATTCCTTAGCATGCCACCAACAAGGCAACTCATGAACAGTCTCATGGCTAATGCCTGCTCTCACCAGCCTCCTGACACCACACACAAGCCCTCAAGCTCAAATATACTGAATTATGAGCATTTCTCCAAATGTGGTGTTGTCCTTATTTCACTTCTGGGCTCAGGATGCTTTTTCTGTGTGTCACTCATTTCCCCAATCCCTTCACCTGGCTCTGGCTCTGAAACTCATTCTCTGGGGCTCAGCTCAAAAGTTGCCTTTCTAAAAAGCCTTTCGTGACTACACTTCAGTTTTCCTATCCTTTCCATTTCCTCTTAAAACCCTATGAGAACGTACACTGTCAAATTTATCATGCTGTACTGTTATGATATGTTTACTTACCTGTTCCTTTTTGCATCACGTGCTCCTAGCATGCCTGGCCCATGGCAGGATGAAATAATATTTGTTGAGTGAATGAATAACTAGTAATCCTCTTGATCATGCATAGTAGCTGCTCTAGTCCCAGGAGATTTGCATATGCTCTCTCTTTTCTGAGAAGTCATGTGGGCTGGAGGCTGGTTCTTCCTCTAATTTGCAAATAAACTTGACCAAAATTGAAATTAGTAGAGGGCAGAAAGGACCTAAGAAAAATTTGACAATGTTTTACTTTCCTTCCTTAGTTATAGTCTCAAAGTTATTGCTGATTCTTTCATGTATTACATGAGTTAAATTGATCATACTTAGAATATGTCCAAATGTTTAAAATATAGATATAGTGTGTGTTGCCTCTAGCATGGCTGCTAGAGGAAGCATATCTTTCTTTTCAGTTGCTCACTATTTTTTCACAACGAACAATTTTCTAGTGCTTCCTTATCATACACACACAAAAAGGTGCACTTTCCCCCTAAGGTACAGTATTTGAAATTGATGTGAGTACTTCAGGAAATAAAGCTTGCATTAATTCTCCCAATTCATACCACTGTGATTTCAACACCGCTCTCTGTAAAGGAGTCTTTCATAATCATGTACTTGTCTGGCACTATCATCCTGTTCATGGTATAAAAGAACATACGCATCTGATCCTTGGCCTAATAATCAAATTTGATCAAACTTTTAAACAATTTGATTTACAGCAGTCTATAATAGAGATTGGTGTTTTGCTTTTTAAACAATGTGTTTTTATAGAACAGACTATTTTCACTAGAAGTTCTGTCCTGGATTTTATGATCTCTCTATTTTAAATTATTGAGGGAGAGCACCCACTAGCCTCTCTGTCTCACTATTTTTCAATTCTATTATTCTGCTAGTATTTCATTGCATAAAAATGATTATGGATAATGACTCATCAGTGATGTTGACAACCTTAAACACCCCTTCCTTCTTACTGTGAAATGGATGTTTTATGTTTTTAAGTAGTTATATTAATGATCTATTATACTAACAGTTTTTCTTGTTACCACCAATTGAATATTCTTCTTGCTTCATGTTCTATGCAGTATTGCCCCAAATAAGTGTCTGAAAAAGTATTAAAAATATTCTTTTTCAGCATTCACCAAAGTCAATATTAACAGGCCATCAGCCTCCATACCATGATTTAATTTGCAAGGGTTTTACATTTTTTCTTTTTAATTATAAAATATTTTATACATTCAGAAAAGCATAGAGACAATTAGCACATGAAAAGATGATCAAACATCATTAGTCATCAGAGAAATGTAAATTAAAACCATAATGAGGTACCACTTCATATTAAAAAAAAAAAGACAGACAATAACAAGTGTTGGTAAGAATATAAATAAATTAGAACCCTCACATATGACTTGTGAAAATGCAAAAATGATGCATCTGCTTTGGAAAATTAGTTTGCAATGTCCTTAAAATGTTACATATAGAGTTACTATGTGACCTAGTTATTCCACTCCTGAGTAATAAAAACATACATTTACATAAGAACTTGCACACAAATGTTCACAGCAACATTATTCATATTAGCCAAGATGTAGAACAATCCAAATCATCTGATGAAAGAATAAACAAAATGTGATATACCAAACAATGAAATATTTTTTGGCCATACAAAGGAATGAAGTACTGATATATGTTACAAAATGGATAAACCTTACACTATGGAAAACATTACACTAAGTGAAAGAAACCAATCGTAAAAGATCACATACTGTATGATTCTATTTCTATGAAATGTCCAGAATGGGCAAATCTATAGAGACAGAAGGTAGATTAGTGGTTGCCTAGGGCTATAGAGGGTTGGAAGAAATGGGGGTGACTGCTAGTGGGTACCTGGTTTCTTTTGGCAATGATGAAAATGTTCCAAAATTGATTGTGATGATAGTTGCACAACACTGTGAATATTCTAAAAAACATTAAATTTTATAATTTAAATTGAGTAATATATATGGCATGTGAATTATATTTCAATAAAACTGTTAGGAAATAAATAAAATTAAAAATTAAAAAATCTTAAATAATTACATAGGTAATACGTAGTAGATGCCCATTAAAATACCACCAAGATTTAAAAATGTTTTGCCAATTTTGCATCATAATTTAAAAAAAAAAAGTTACAAAATAAGTTGAAATTCTTGGTCTTCACATTGCCTACTTTGCCTTGAAATAACCACCATCTTCATGAAGTTGGTGCACATCATTCTTATCCATATTTTTGTCCTTTTCTGTTTGTTTGTTTGTTTGTATGTTTTGAGGTGGTGCCTCACTACATAGCCCAGGCTGGCTGTGAACTCCTGGGGTCAGGCAATCCTCTCACCTCAGTCTCCCAAGTAGCTGGGACTACAGGTATGTAGTGAGCCAGCTCATATTTTTGTCCTTTTACTACTTATGTGTATATCCATAAACAAAACATGAGTCTATTTTGAATGTCTTTTGCATTTTACATAAGTGGTGTAATGAAAAATAGCCTTCACAGCTTGCTTTTTACACTTTGCATGGTGTTGAAAATTTTAAATGTGTCCATGTAAACATATGTAGATCTATTTCATCTACTTAAATTCTATATAGTATTCCACTATACTAAAATAACACAATTAATCTCTGTTGCTCTAGTGGTGAAAATTTAAGTTGTTTCTGAATGTTCAGTACTACAAAAAGTACTGGGGAAAAAACATTGCTTGAACATGTTTCTGTGGACATCTCTACAAATATTTATCTAGGGCTATACACCTGAAGTTGAAAGTTTCTAGGTTAGAGGTTATGATCAGTTTAAATAAAGTACAGTATAAGATCATTTTCAAAGCATTTGTATCAAGTTACATCTTTGCTGGCATGTTTGAGAGCTGTATTTCCTCTTATCCCAGCCGTCACTTAGTATTACCATTTCAAATTTTTGTCAATGTGAGGTGGTGAAATAATATCTCATTGCATTTTAATTTTCTTTTCTTGAATTCGGGTGAGATTGAGCCTTTTTTCATGTGTTTATTGCCTTTGGTGTATTGCTTTTGTGACTGTTTTTTCCTTTGCAAGGCCTCTGTATATTCTTGATAATAATACTCTATTAGTTATATGTATTTCAAAAATATTTACCCATTTTGGTTTGTATTTTAAGTTTATAAATAACATCTTTGTCAGATGTAGGTTTTAAATCATTAAGTTTAGCAATCTATTTCCTAATGGCTGATGCTCTTAGTGACGTGAACATATTCTACTATATTTTTCTAAACATTCTAAACATTTTTTCTAAACAAGGTTTTGCTTGTCATGTATGGATCTCAATCCACTTGAAATTTATTTTTTGAATTGCACAAAATACAGAAGTACTTTTATCCTCTTCCTTAAATGGCCACTTGTTCTGGAATCCTTTCCCTACTGATTTATTACTATTATATTATCAAGTTCCCTGTATAGCTTTTTGTCTGTTTTAGAATTATTTATTCTTTCCCCTTGATCTATTAATTTGTCTTTTCTTGTGTTAATATAATACTTTTTAAATTATTATATTATATAAGTCTTGTTAACTTGCTGTTTTTTCTTGTACCCTAGCAACATTACATTGACCAATCACAGATTACATTTATGAAGCAGAATACTGGGAAAATAAATTTCTCAAAATGATAGGATGTTGGCATTGGCTCTGGAATGTTATTTGGAATAATTCACAGTGGTACCTGTTTGTGATATGTGCAACTATCTGAAAATGTTTTGAATAGTGGCCAATTGCTATGATTTTAGTTTATTTAAAAAATTGCCTTTGGACTTTGAATACTGTATCTACTAGAAGGGTTTTCATCTGGACCTATGTAGATGAAACACTGGTGCTATGAGAAATACATATAGCCTTTTTTCAGCTTTTTGAATATAATATAAAACTATGTATCCATAGAAAAATCATTTTAAAGGCAAAATAACTAAATTCTGGAATAGTAAGTCATATTAATCATTATATGAGTATCTATGGTACATAGCAAACATTCATGTACACATATATTCTACCTTTAAGTGTTACTGCAAAGAAAAATTGAATATATGGAAACATACAATAGAAAAATTAAGAACATGGAAAATGTCTTATCATAGTAGTGATTAACACTAGCTAAATAGCAACATTTCTAACTCTGAGTTCTTGATATTGCCTGTTGGGAAATTTCATGTGAATATAAAGCCATTAATTAAAACTCACATTTCTCAAGATGATTTGCCCCTATATCAGTTTCCCCTCTCAGCTTCCTTATTTCTGTCATTTGGACCCCATCTTTATAGTTTCTCAGTTTCAAAAGCTTCGAGTTTTCTTTGATTTATTTTACCTCAATGTACTCTATAGTAGGCAGAATAATTACCTCCTCCCTTTCCCCTAAAGATGTCCATGTCCTAATCTCCGGAACCCATGAATGTGCTCTGTTACATAGCAAGGAGGAATTATAGTTGCTAATCAACTGACTTTAAAGCAAGAAAATTATTGTGGATTGTATGGGTGGGCCCAGTGTAACCACCAAGATGCTTTAAGTGTGAAGAACAGAGACAGAAGAGTCAATGTCAGAGTGATGCAGCTTCAGAAAGACTCAACAGGACATTTCTGAGCTTGAAGATGGAAGGGAGCCATGAACCAAGGAATGCGGACAACCTCTAGAACCTGGAAAAGGCACGAAAACAGTCTTCCCCTAGAGCCTCCAGAAGGAATGCACCCTACTGACACCTTGATTTTAGCCCAGTGGAACCCATTTCAGACTTTGGACCTTCCACAATTGTAAGATAATAAACTTGTGTTGTTATAAGCCACCAAATTTGTGGTAATTTGTTAGAGTGGCAACAGGAAACAAATATATGATTCAATTACTAATCACATCTTAATTGATTCTTACTTTATACTACCTGTCAAATGTCCTTTTCATCTGGATTTCAAATGGCAGTGTTTAGTTCAGGCCTTCATTTGTCAGTTCCTGGATGTTGCAATAGATTTCTAACAGTGACTTAGGGAAACCAGTCCTGCATTGTGAGTCAGGAGACCTTAGTTCTAGTCTGTCTGTCTCTGCTATTAATTAGCTTCTGACCTCAGAAAACCTCTCTGTCTAACTTCCTTGCCATCCACCCCCAATATGTGTGTACACACACACACACATACACTATCAAAAATGGAATAATTTGAATAATATGATTATTACATTTATTTCTAGCTATTATTGAGGTCATTGTATAGTCTGTCTGTCTCTTCAACACATCTTCAATCTATCCTATACATCAACCCAGAATTCTTCTCAAAACCTATTATTATAAATTTCACTCTTATGTGTTGACTTTTCTTTTCTTTTTTTTTTTTTTTTTGAGACAGAGTCTTACTTTGTTGTCCAGGCTAGGGTGAGTGCCGCAGCGTCAGCCTAGCTCACAGCAACCGCAAGCTCCTGGGCTCAAGCAATCCTTCTGCCTCAGCCTCCCAAGTAGCTGGGACTACAGGCATGCGCCACCATGCCTGGCTAATTTTTTCTATATATTTTTAGTTGGCCAATTAATTTCTGTCTATTTTTAGTAGAGACGGGGTCTCGCTCTTGGTCAGGCTGGTTTCGAACTACTGACCTTGAGCTATCCACCCGCCTCGTCCTCCCAGAGTGCTAGGATTACAGGCGTGAGCCACCGCTCCCGGCCATGTGTTGACTTTT
>CAUYPO010079375.1:0-28104 GCA_963574435.1 Cheirogaleus major | reverse complement strand
ATATATGTTTCCTGACTTGAATAGTGGTGCTGCTTCATGATTATTTTAAAGTATGAACATCTGGCCTTTTTTGTCAAATTTTCTTAGAAGGATAGCAGAACACCCCATCCTTCTTCCCAAGATATTCATTCTAAGTTAATGTATCTCCATTATTTCCACCAATATAAGTCAGAAAATCAGTTCAAATGAGATGGATTAAAGAAAGTAAAGATCAAAAGCAAAGACAATTATTAGAGTCAAAAATGCCAGATGATAAAGGCCTGAAATAAGCTTACTGTTAGGGATGGAGAGCATGAAAGAGGTGGATTATGAAAATATTCAATCTGTGGAACCAGTGGGTCATATTGATAGATAACAATTTGGCTGAGCTACACGTAGGACAGGAAGGTCAGAGAGATTCTGATTTGAAGATATTTATTTTGAAGTTTCCTATATAGGCATAATAGTCAAAACTATTGGCATGGCTGAGATTGACCAAGGAGAATATGCTGAGAAAAGAAGAATATACAATCTAGAGATCATGAGATCATGATCAGGTATCATTAATTCATTTATTCCTCAACCTACATAGATGGGTCTATTTTAGGAATAATATTGGTTAGCCACAAGCCTGTAATAACACACACACACACACACACACACACACACATAGACAGACTGAAAGAGATTATGCAAGAGAGAGAATCTAACATTTAACATTCTGAAAAGAGGAACAAAATCAAAGTGCCAACACTCAAGTTCACTTATTCATTCATTCATGTTTTTTCTTTTCTTTTCTTTCTTTTTTTCTTTTTTCTTCTCTCTTTTTTTTTTTTTTTTTGACTGAGTCTCACTCTGTTGCCTGGGCTACAGTGCAGTGGCATGATCATAGCTCACCACAGTCTCCAGCTCCTGGGCTCAAGCTACCCTCCTGCCTCAGCCTCACAAGTAGCTGGGGGGACTACAGGTGCGCACCACCATACCTGACTAATTTTTTAAAAATTTTTTGTAGAGATGGGGTGTCACTATTTCCCAAGCTGGTGTTGAACTTCTGAGCTCAAGTGACTGTCCCACCTTGACCTCCCAAAGTGGTAGGATTACAGGCATGAACCACCACACCCAGCCCCATTTATAAAAACAAACAACCAAAAAAATACAACAGCAACAACAAAAACCCACAACTACTTAGAAAGCACCTCTTACTTTGTCTGGAGCTATGCCAGGCAACTCAGATGCAGCAGTAATGGATAGAATCACATACACTTGCTTCTCTGTCTCTTGGTGGCAGAGAGGCAAGTTCATGTGTTATTTTCTGTGCTATCCCATGACTTGCCCAAATTGTACTCTCTGAAACATGCTACATACATAGAAACATACTTGTAGACTAATGGATAATGAATAATTTAAAAAAATAAAATTTGACTATGTAATAAATATTATGAAAGAAACACAAAATCTCCACTACACTCCTCAGTAGTGGAGTTACATGAGTAAATTCACATATTCAAATAGAAACTCATTTCATTCCTCCAAATATGCCAGGTAATTCACCACTTGAGAGATAAAACTATCACTGGGAACTAAGTGAACTTGATTCCAACTATTGCCCTTTATATTTTTATAAGAGAAGACAGATGATGTCACTAGGGATTATAACATGAACCCTCCCCAAAGTGAACCCTCCATTGTGTTCTGTAGCTAGATCACACACTCTTATAAGACATAACATTACTAGTATTAAACACAAATTTATATGGACTGTTACCAGGTTGTTTCTCTTATAACAAAAGTGCCAATTTTATCATTCAATGCATCAATTCCTACCTGTGAAAATATTGTCTTGTTTAAAGGAAGAAAGAAAAGGAAGAGAAAAATGTTGGTTAACTATTTTGTTCAGCTGGGTGCAGCCAGCAACTGTGATTATTAAGGCTTATTCTGAACATGTGGAGAATATATTTAAATAGACCTTGTTGGAATGTACCCAAGATCAATGAACAAACCCAGGTTGCAAAGTTTTAAGAGAGTCATCTGATCTTAAGGGCAAGTCCAAGTAGGAGCTGAAAATTACAATCCCAAAGGATAAAAATTTCCCAAATATAATTCTGGAAAAAAATACTTTTAAACGTTCTTAAAAAATGTATTTGTTCATATTTTAGAAAAGGTCTTTATTTGAGAAACCTAAAAGCATGACAGAATACTTGATATGCCACTTTGCACAATAAAATAACCAATGATAATATACATATTTTTTCAGGCAAAAACATTCAGGTATACTGTAATGACAGATGCATGAGTTTATCAATTATAAGCAGATGAGCCATCTCCATAAAGGAATAGGTTGAAAGGGGTAATGTAAAAATACATACCACTATGGTTGGCAATTGCTGACACCCAGCTTTATAACTTCTGTCATCTGAAATTACATGGTGAACAACCAAAGTCCTTTGAGGAAATCAATGAAAAAGCACAGTGGGTCATCACTGCATGTGCAGTTACCCAAGAGCCAAAATCTCTAGAAATTTTATCTTTCACAAATACAGATACACAAAAAAGGACATCTTTTCATTTATTGGGGAAGATACAATGTTTATATGTACACACACAATGCTTACACACAAAGTTGATGTTATCATAATGCACTTCTGTGGAATAAAATTTGCAAAAAATGTATATAATGAATTAGAACTCCCTGAAAAGTCTCTACATAATTTTTACCTCCAGTATTGGAAATAAAGTGAAGATAAAATACACAGCATACAGAATTATTAAAAAAATGATGACAATTTAGAATAATTTTAAAAAACATAAAAAGAGAAAAAGAGAAGAAAATATATAAAACAAACCTGAAAAGAAAAATTGACATATTAAAAAGTATATTATAGGAATAGATCAAAGGGCAGTTACACAGAGATAGGCCAGAAAAGCTGGCCAACTTTCAGGATTATTAACTGTATTTTGAAGTCCTTGTGTTCTGATGAATAATTTTTATTTATCTTTAGGATATGGCTATCCTTGGATAGTATATTCACATTAATTTTCTACATGTCATTCCTTTTTTAGAAATTCTTCCATGATTTGATATACACTGATATGAAAATATCATCTAATCCACTATTCAGACACATACTAATCTCCACCAGAAACACTCTCACTGACACACACAAAGTAATGCTTTACCAGATTTCTAGATATTCCTTTAACCAGTCAACTTGACACCTAAAATTAAGTCCACAAGTCTAACCCTTGTCAACTTGGCAACCATATACATCTCCTTAAATGAAATTTAATTTCCAAATAAAGATAATAACAGGTAATAGTTTCAACTAACATGATGCAACTATCCTGATTATATTTTGGGGATTTTAGATGTTAGAGATTTGAGACATCAGGGATTTAGATTTTGATCTTCAGAACTTTCAACATTTCAGATTACGGTGTTCGAGATTATGTCTTTTGTGATGATGCTTCAAACTCATCCAAGTTAGCAGTGAGTCCAAATGTTTAGTTTTCATTGAGAAACCAGGTAGTCTCCTCTGAGGAGGGTGCTGAAAGAAGAGGAAATCCAGGGAGTGGAGTGTCTAAAAGTCAAGGGAGACAGGTTGGGCAGGAAGTAGTTGAATGTGAGAAAATGGCCAGCTCTGTTCAGACTCTTGGTATTTTGCATGTGTTTAACCTTTTGCTTTTCTTATTCTATCTTTGTGTACGTGTATACTGAGGGCTTGCAGAGATTGGAAGGACACATAGAAAGACGCATAACTAAAGACAAAATTCTCTGCTGAAAAAACCCAACTATTAATATGACACAAGGGAATACATATACTTATGCAAACTATATATTTGTAGTCTTCTTGGGGAAAAGATATTTTGTCATTAAACCTCAAACTTCATATTCCATATTTACTCTCCAGTGTTTGATAGGTAAATTCTGGTTCCATCCAAACGAATGCCAAGGCCTGAGAGCATCCTATAAAGTACGAATCTTAGTAAGAGTACCCACTGCTGATTGAGACAAGTCCCTCAGTTCCGTGCTAAGGTTTTCCTATTTTTCTTTTACTTTTTCTTTCTTTTCCTTCTTTCACTCTCACTTTCTCATTCTTTTTTATTTTATTTTTCTGCCAAAGATCACTACAATAAATCAAAATCAGGTACATGGCATAATTTATAAAAGGTTATATTTCAGTCAGATCAGAAGCACATCATGTTCGGGGGCATAAAAATATGCAATACTTCAGTGTTTGACACCTGAACCTCATGTGAAGTCTTTTCACCATAAATGTTAACACAAAAATGTTACTTCTAAGTATTTCTAAATGGCATTATGCAAACAAAGCATTTGGGCAACTATGTTAAGTATCTATTTATCTATCCATCTATTCATTCATTCGTCTGTCATTATCATCACTGTTATCATCTATTTTCATGTAGCATACTAAAGAAGAAAAAACAAAACACTTGATAATTCTAAAATAACCTAAGATCCACTTCTTACTACCTGTGTGACACTTGTGAAGTTACATTCTTTGAAGCCCATTTTCTAGTTTTAATATTATTTTGAGAGTATGCGGATATATATATATATAGCACATTTATCACATTCATTTTCATACTGATTTTTTGATGTGTCTTTTGTAAGAGATTTTTGGTTGATTTCTGCTTTTAGGACATATTGAGATATCTTTCTGTTTATCACCAATGAAATAACTTTGGCCTAAGGAAACAGGAGGGGAAATAAAATTACATTACCCTTAACTCAGGGTAACATTTATGAAGTTAATCCTTAGGACACTCATTGCATAGGCTTCTCATTTTATGTACATAGTCTTGCATTGCGCCAGAGCCTTTGAAAGATCACCTGCATTTTCTGAGAAAGAACAGCATTGACACTTTTCTTTTGAGGGGACGTTACTGTTACCTATTCTAATGTTATTAGGTGAGAATGACTGCATAATTCTTAGTATAGATGTACATATATGCATGTAAATGTGTGTGTGTTTGTAAACACACTTTTCAAATTCAACTCTGAAATTTTAATAGCTATTTCTTGCAAGTGACATTTCCTTTTTCAAGAAATAATAGGACCAGATCTGTATCATACATGAGTAATATTTTTGAGAGATAACCAAAAATGATATCAGTTCTTGGTTCTTTTTTACTCACTATTTCTCTATGTAAAAATATAAAGCATCAGTGCTTCCAGAAAACCTATAGATTATTTAGACCAACCATCTCACAGTTTTTATAGTTGAGAAAATTGATGTATGTAGAAGAAAGCCGTCTTGCAGTAAGTACTAGAGCAAAGCAGCAGGACCAGGGTGAAAATGCAGTTTGCCTTCTTTTCCTTAAAAACATCAATGGCTGTTTTCTACATAGTTCTATTTTTTAAAAAAAATATTTTGCTAATCTGATATAGAAGTAATACAATTGTTCAGATGCTATTTGAAAAATTTAGAAAAATATTAAAATTACCCACTTATTTAATTACTCAAAGCCACCAGGTACATTTTAATATATGTCTTTCTAGTCTCTTTCAGAGGTAGTTCTGACATGGCTTTGGTCACATTGCATGCATAATTTACTGTTAAACTTTTAAAAATTAACATGAGTAGATAGTATTTTTCTCATATGTAAAGTCATTATTTTTAACAACTTTAGTTGTTCATATGCATGTAATATATTATTTTTGTGAAGTAAAATGCTTTGGTTATTAGGTTGTATCCAATTTTCGGGATTTTTGCCTTTCATTTTTTTCTTTTTCCAATTTTCCATTTTCCTTCTTTCCTTCACTCATTATATATAATTTATTTATTATTACAATATTTGCCTCTCCCTACCATTTTGTAAGATAGATTGCCAGAATCAGAATTAAAATATGTGGCATAGAAATGGTTCTTGAATAATTTTGTCATATTATGTTTTCCAAGTATTACATCCACTGTTCTCTAGGGGTATGTGTGTATGTGCTTTTAACTCTCCTTCCAATATTGAGAACGATTCACAGTTGGAGAAAGTATATCTTATTTTCATGAATGTCTTCCAATAACTTTTTCTATGTTAGCCATTTAAATTTCACATCCGTATGTTGTATGTCCTTATCTTTTGTTTAAGAGAAAAAATTGTGTGACTTCTATGTACCTTGTTCATATTACTACATGTTTTAATATTTTCCTATCATATTTAATCATTCAACACTGATATCAGTTTATCGTTTCTTTCAACACATATACATTCTGTGATTTTTTATTGTAAATATAAACCACATAAAATTTAATATTCTCTCCCTCCTAACTCCTCACTATGCTAACAGAAAAAGGGGGGTAAAGGCACTATTTAACTAATTTACAAAGCGATACATGAGAAGTGAATAGTAGACTAATTTTTTCAGTGTATTTGGCAGATAGAATACAGATGAAGGAGTTGCAACTGTCACAGAAGGAAGGAAGTTAAAATATAAGTGGCTTCTGAGGGAAAAGACATTAAGATATTGGGCAATTTTCCATGCAGAACCCCTTAAGGGCTCAGAATTTGGAGGTGGATTGAAGAAAGTGTAAGTGCAAACACAAAATAAATTATATATATATATATATATATTTTTTTTTTCTTTTCTTTTTTAAAGAGCTGTTTTCCCTTTATCCCCTACACCCAGGAGATTATTCCTTCCTCTTCCTCTGACTCTTTGTTTTTTCTCTCAAGGAGATAAGAGGACTGTTATTTAGAGATATTTAATAAAAAAATCTGGACTCAAGACATACTAGTCAGAATGTGAGATGAGGTAAGGAGGGGATGGAATGGTTAAAGAATAGTGGAAAAAGTAAGGATCTGTATACCATATTTTGAAAATTTTTCTCACTGTCCATCTAAATCACAAAATTTAAGAAGCATGGCTTTTGAATATTCAAGAGATACATTAGAAAATTCTTCCCTATAGAGACTGAGTGACCCCTGGTGAAAACCTTCACATACGTATTTCAAAGAGAATGTTGGACTACTATATACAGAATACAAAGTGAGGATAACTGGTCATCGATATTTTCTACATGTCAATGTTTCAGTGCTTTAGTGAATGGACAGACAAAAATCAGCAGATATTTGAGGAAATCCTCCAGCATGGGACAGACCAATCAAGCAAGCAGGAACTGATAAGATTCAAAGGGCAAATAAAACCTTTAAAAATGAATAATATTTAATATAGAAATAAATTATGTATATATACACATATGTACATATATATTTTCCTTGATTATTAGAAAGTTTGAAAAGTAATATTGATAGTTTTAAAGAATAATCGAAAAATAGAAAAATTAAAAGTAGAAGAGACAAATAAAAAAGGTTTAATTGAAAATCTCAATATTTAATTCAAGTTTTAGATAGAGAAAACACCAAAAATAAGGAGGAGGAAATTTGAAAGACCCCAAAAAGGAATGCACACACGTGCACACACACACGCGCATGAAGTTTACAATTGTGAAGTTTTAGAACACCAGAGCTAATGAGATAATCTTTATTGCCTTCTAAATAGACTAACAGGTCATGTGCAAAATAATGTAAATGCATATTGTATTAAACTTGTCAACAGTAATATTGGATAATAAAACATATTGCAACAATGCCTTCAGAATTCTCATTAAAAAATACTTGCAACCTAGATTTTTATATGAAACCCAATTATCAATCAAGTGATAAAGCAGAGCATGGAAGGGCTAAAAAATTGTATCAACCTCCTTTTGGAGGAAGTATTGAAAAAGACACACAAATTAAATTATGTAATAAACTAAAATGAATATATGAGATAAAGGAAAAGGGACTCTGTATCAAGAGAGTGGCAAATGGATTTCCAAGGATATTCCAAAATTTAGAATTTTGATTATGGATCCTGGAAAGAACAACCAGTATAAATTGCAGAATTAATACAAAAGGCTATAGGAAGAACGTCTTAGTGGGGTGGTATGACTAATTATGTTATGGCTTCAAATATGGGGGAAAATATTGTTTGTTGTCAAGCAAACAAGGGCAAATGATTAAGAAGCACACAAATGCAGGCTTCTTAGAGCAGCATTTATTGAGGGAATCTCATGGAAACAATGAAGGTAGCAGGCATGTGTGCTCTTGTTGCTCACTGCTTTCAAAGTTAGCACACCTAGCAGGAACGGAAACCCGACTTTGGGGGAAAAAAACCCAGAACCTTGCTCTGTGAAAATTTCAATATGTATGAGTGTGATATCACCACCCTCTCACCTGCTATCATCAAAGCATGATATAATAGAAACATAATGTGGTAGTATCTCATCTCAGTCCTATCTTAGCAGATCAGCACTCTGTGGAATGGTCAAGCATCTAGGATCCGAGCTTTGAGTTTACAACTCTGTGATGTGGTGAACTATGGAATTATCACACTATGTGTTTTTAGAAGAATACCAATTCCTCCCATGGAGTGAAACAGTGTTGAGGTCTAAGCCTGTCATTGTCATAGCACTTGGCTATGTCCAAATTCTGGAGTTTAACAAGAGGAAAAGTCCTTTACTGGAAGGCTAGATGCAGAAGATCAATCTTGGATAGATTAATCCTTATCTGTCACTACATAGCTGAACGATATCCTGGAAGTTTTGTAAAAAAATCACAAAGATAAACAGATAAACAGATAAACATTTATATAAAGAAAATGAGATAAAATTAATATTGATCCCAGAGAAAAATAATGTTTGACAACACATATGTAATATTTGGCATAGGTATAATTAGAATTTACATTATCATGCAGATTGTTGATTTTAAACAAAAATTGTGATATAAAAATGTTGACAGAATGGTGGTGGAGGACAAAAGAGGAAGAGATAATGAGAGCTAATTACCCAGTTACTGTAACAAAAGATTGATAATATATAAATTTTATAAATCAATAAGGATTAGTTTATCATACCTAATTTAGATACACAGATAAAAATATTATAGGAAACACTTAAATGAATCAGAACTCTCTACCTTATGGAAGCAAGTCTAGAGTAAGTTACTCTTATTTTTCATGGTAAGTCCATTGGTACTATTTGAGTTTTTTGCTATTAATGTATTAATTTACATATGCAATAGTAATAAAATATGGTAAACAAGGTAGATATGCACATATTTAACAACATTAAAAAATAATGACACAACTATATACCCATGGAAAACACAAATGTTAAAATAAATTTTTTTCTTCCAGTCTTTGTGTATATGGGCTGACATATTTCTTTGTTTCTGTTCATATATAGTTTGTGATTTTCTAACTTGGTACTATTACATAATGCATATTACCACATATTATTAGATACACATATTAAAGACATGCATAGATTATGGTCATGTTCCATATAACCCCTGTTTCTATACTTCCCTGTGCTAGAGGTAGTAGGGGAGATACCTATACAAACTACATGAAAGGATTCCAATTGAGTTTGGCCAATGGGAAGCCAATAAGAGAAAGAGTAGGAAAGTTAGATGGAAGAATTTATTTCCCCAGTTTGTTTCACGAGGAAGTTGCCTCAGTTATGTAGATTCGTTGACTAAAGTTCTCGCCTTCTCTCAATGCAGTCCTCTCCACCCTCTGTTCTGTTAACTTCCACCTCCTCTAATTTATGACTAGTTGTGCTAATATATCACTGTTATTAAGTATCTTTGAGGGTTTTCCTAAACCCTATACACAACATGTAAATGAACCCTCCTCAAACACCTCCAGTGAAACAAACATGTGAGGTTAAATAATAAAAAACATGTCAGGATAAGCAAGGAAAAATCAAACAACCCTATCAAAAAGTGGGCAAAGGACATGAACAGAAATTTCTCAAAACAAGACAGATTAATGGCCAACAAACATGAAAAAATGTTCAACATCTCTAATCATCAGGGAAATTCAAATCAAAACTGCAAAGAGATATCACTTACCTCCAGTAAGAATGGCCTTTATCAAAAAGTCCCAAAACAATAAATGTTGGCATGGATGTGGAGAGATAGGAATACTCCTACACTGCTGGAGGGACTGCAAACTAGTTCAACCTCTGTGGAAAGCAATATGGAGGTACCTTAAAGTGATACAAGTAGATCTACCATTTGATCCAGCAATCTCACTACTGGGCATCTACCCAAAAGATCAAATGATGCTCTACAAAAAAGACATCTGCACTTGAATGTTTATAGCAGCACAATTCACAATTGCAAAGTTGTGGAAACAACCCAAGTGCCCATCAATATATGAGTAGATTAATAAAATGTTTTATATATATACCATAGAGTACTATTCAGCTTTAAGAAACATTGGTGATATAGCACCTCTTGTATTTTCCTGGATAGAGCTGGAGCCCATTCTACTAAGTGAAGTATCACAAGAATGGAAAAACAATCACCACATGTACTCACCAGCAAATTGGTATTAACTGATCAACCCCTAAGTGGACATATACAAATAACATTTACCAGGTGTAGGGCAGGTAGGAGGGGGGAGGAGGGAATGGGTATACATACATAATAAGTGATATGTGTATCGTCTGGGGGATGGTCATGCTTGAAGCTCTGACTCGACGGGGGAGGTGGGGCATGGGCAATATGCGTAACCTTAACATTTGTACACCCATAATATGCTGAAATAAAAAAAAAAGCATCATTTCTGTGACAGGATCTTCTATCAAAATGACCTGCCTCATAGGCTTTCCATTCAAAATGTCTTTTTCTTGGGATCCTACAATTATAGCACATAATTTTTTTTTCTGGTCAAGCTTACCTTTGTTACTCTTTCTTTAACATTTATGTTAATCTATTTTCAGATCCTGGCCAGAAAAGTCAGCAATGGTAGCTACATCAAATCTGTTTAGTGCAACAAGAGTTTTGCTTATACTTGAATTACAAAATCTTCAAAATCGTCTTTATTTCTGCTCGGATTCTCTGTGTCTAGATTAGATCTTTCCTTTAAAGTTCTGAATAACATTATCTTAAGTGCAGAAAAGTAAAAAGTATAACTTCCAACAGCATTTGTTTTTTACAACTACCACAAACATATCTAAAGTTATTTTGGAAGGTACAATAAAATCATTAGTGTGAGGTATTAGTCCTTATATTGAGAGTCTGACTAAAATATTACACACTTTTATTATCAGAAAATTGATTTAACTAAAATATATGCTGCAGATCACAATTTTCTATAAATTCTATAAGAGATCTTGGTCAAAATCTGTCAAATTTGACCTAAAATGTAATTGTTAAAAGCATGTCATCTGCAGATATACAAATTATCTTTGGAGGCTTGGTACAAACAATCTAACATTAACAAACATCTGATCAATATTATATTCTATATTAGTCAAATGCTAATTTTTATTAGCATTATATAGTAAGGATTTCTTTATTTTTCTAAGTGATTTAAAACAGTAACTTAAAGAGGCAAATAATATAGGTGTTTACAAGGTACTCATTGGAAACTTATAAATGAAAAACAGAATATGGTCCTTGTAGTAAATGTTTTATTGTTATAATTAAAAAGTTGTAATTGTGAATTGTACTGAACCCAAGTGCCCATCAATACATAAGTGGATTAATAAAATGTGGCATATGTATACCATGGAGTTCTAGTTAACCACAAAAAACAGTGGTGATCTAGCAACTCTCGTATTATCCTGGATAGTGCTGGAGCCCATTCTACTAAGTGAAATATCACAAGAATGGAAAAACAAGCACCATATGTACTCGCGATCAAATTCGTATTAACTGATGAACACTTAAGTGCAACATATAGTAGTAACATTCATCGAATGTCAGGCAGATGGGAGGGGGAGGAGGGGATGGGCATATACACACATAATAAATGTGATGAGCACCGTCTGGGGGATGGACAAACTTGAAACTCTGACTCTGGTGGGGCAAGGGCAATATACGTAACCTAAACATTTGTATCCCCATAATATGCTGAAATAAAAAAGGAAAAAAAAGTTGTAATTCCTATTTTGTCTTACATTCATATCTTTCTTACAGATAGTTCTGGGGTTTTGAGTACCTGGAAATACAACTCAGTGGTCCCATTTTTTTTATGTGATCTTTTTGTTTTCCTTAAACAAACTTACTCAGAGAGTAAGGTGTCTGGAAATCGTGGGCTTTTGGGTAGAACATCATGTATAATCTTGATAAATTCATCCTAAAATAAGTAAAACAAATTTTCTCCAAAGAAGGTATCATTTTTCTTAGCTCTTATTTAAATAAAAGTAGACTACATAACACCCAAATTTAGGATAAATTATCAAAGAAACATACAATAGAGTAAAATATCTCCATTATACTCTTTTTCACTCTGAAATTTAGGGTAGTGAAAAAGATGAATATTGTTTCATGTTAGTGTTTCATGAAAGCATAGTTTTGAGAATCACTTTCCTGAGGAAGTAGTCTATTATCATTTTCAAAGTTGGTTTTTCCCTTGATTGAAGTAGAGTTGATTCTTTTTTATTCTAAACAAATATCTAATGCAGGTCCCACTAATCTCCATGAGATCTTAATGGTGTATGCTTTCTTTCAGTTACAGTTCTCTATCAATGGTTCTGACCTTCAGAAGAAAATTTGCTATCATAAATCTCTCTTTAAGTGTCCAAAATTATTTTTTTTCCATTTCTAAGTTATACCTACATACTATTAAATAGTTGCAAAATAAAATGCACTGAATGAACCATAATTCAGGAAATAATTGAGTGTTTCCTAACTTGAACTAAGAAGTCTTCTTTGAATGAATCTTATCAAGCATTTTTCATCACCTTCATTGTCAAAAGTCTATTTAAACATAAAATACAAGCATAATTTCCACCAGGAGAATAAGAAATTTGTTTCTTCATACCCTTAGATGTAGCCTTTTTTTCTTTCGTTCTATTTGTTTGCTAAGCAGTGGGAAAGAAGATTTGGCAAAATGGCCTGTAATATGGTGTCTGGAGTCATGTGGCAAAGATTAAAAGTCCAGCTGTACTGCTTACAAGCCTGTGATTATAGGAAAATTAGTTACCCTTGCTATATCTTAGTCTTCTTATCTATATAATCATTATACTAAAGGGATACATAAATATACCAGGATCATAGAGTTTTATGAATTTTAACTTATACATATAAATATTCAATATGCTATCTGGCAAAAAGTAAGCTTTTAAATAATGCCATTCAATATGATTATGATAGATATTTATTCATTCAACAGTATTTATTGAGTAACTACATGCTTTATGATAGCTAAAAGATGAGCTAAGTGATGAGCTAAACAGACGTACTCCTCTCCACTTGACAATTCGGTTAGAGACAAATAATAAAATCAACAAAAATATTAATATGTTATTACAAGCTTCAATATGGAAATTAAATAAAAAGTAGAGAGTGGTTAGTTTCAGAACATAAAACAGGAGAAAATGAATTTGTCTAGGTAATCAAAAACTGCTTCCTTGGGAAAGTTACAAAGTTTTTATGCAAGACATCTCAATAATCAATAGGAATGAACTCACAAAAGGATTTACTGAGGGAAGGATAGCCACTATGCAAGCAGAGGACACAAGTTTGTGAAGCCCAGAGAAAGTGAAAAAGTATAGAGAAAGACATTATGTCTGGAAGGCAAAGGGGAAGGGCAAGGTTAGTGAGTGAGGGGCCTGTATAGCAGACAAAAGGACAGATTATTTAGAACCAGGTTTGTGCATGGTATATATTGTGATCAGTGAGTGCCCATGGTATAGGTTGTGATCAGAGAGTGGTAGAAATCCTTTCTTGGGAAAAGGAGAGTAAGGGATGTGGAAAAGTGGTCCAGCTTTTTACTTTATTATTTTTATTCACTTCAAGTAATGAGAGGAGGTGATACAGATGGCAGTTGCAGAACTCAAGTTCAAAGAGAGAGTAGCTTTGATTAGGTGCAGACAATGGAGACGGAAGGAGATGGGACAGATACAAGGGAGATTTCCTAAGTAAAAGTGACGGGGGAATATTAAAAAACGATGGGAAAGAGGATGTTGACAAATATGATCCTGGATTTCTGGTTTACACAACCTAACGCATGGAGAGTTATTCTCTGAGATAAGGAAGGAAATTGAGCAAGACAGAAGGGAGATTGTTAACTCAATGTTGTGCATATTGTATTTAAATAGTATTTGTAGTGTCTATCAGACAGGTCAAATAAGGAGGTGAATGTTGAGACTAGAGGCTGGGGATAGGTCTAGGTTTAGAGATGCAAATCTAGAAATACAGTATGTGGATAGTAACTAAAACCATGGAATCAGATGACTGCATTTTGTAGAAATTTGGAATCTAAAAAAGCAAGCAGCTAAAACATGACATCTCTTCTCCCACACACAACACTATAAACTGCAAGAATATAAATATTGCTCTTTGGTTTTGTAGTTTACTACATATGGGATTTTGGACAAAAATATCTACAATACAAATATATGGTGATCTGAATATCTAGGAAATTATACACTTTCAAAACTAAATTTGGATAGGGAAGTGGAGAAATGAAAGATTAATGGCATAGGTCAGTGACCTATTATTGCAAAATTATTCTTAATGTAATCATGGTTATAGAGTACTGAGATTTGTTTTGGGTGGAATATGGTAGTAGGTGTTTAGTGTAGTAGGTAGGATAAGATAAAGGTTGGGTTTGGGCCATATATTGGTTTGCCTCTGTATTCCTGCTACCTTTCTGTTTCAGGTCCAAGATAATTTGAGCTTCGCAGAATTCTGAGATTATGGGCAGCTTTCTCCTGGATGTCCTCCATCTGCTGTTATACCTGTTTACTCAACTGACCTACTCATACTTTTCTAAAACACAGTCCCTAACTTGTGTGAGATCAAATGAATAAAGATAATATCAATAAAATGAATAAAGATAAATCAGAAAAGGGGCCTACACGCTTGTTTTATGTGTGAAAATTAATTTAGCAGAGAAGTCAAAGTTGAAAAAACAAAATTCTTACTATTAAATATGACATAATAGTTTGGTGATACAATAATGATCTAAGTAATAAAAAAATATCATGCCAGGTTTTTACAGTTTATATACTCACTGATTGATCATTATAAATGCCATGTAGCTTGCCTGGATGTGTTGTCACAGAAAAAAATTAATCCCACATTAGTGATTATTTTGCAATGAAGTTCTGAAGTACAATAAAATTTCCCTTCAGCATCTTCCTTTGTAAATGCTGTCTATTCTAGGCAATGAACCTTACTCTTACCACATATCAAAATATTATGTATTGATAATGGCAAATAGTTAATTTTAATATTGTGATTTTCGATCAGTCATGAGCACAGAACCAGTGCTCTATGAAAGTTTAAAAATACAAATACTAGCAATACTAACTGATTTATCTAGTAAGGAATTTCAATTTATCTAGAGAATTTAAGTATTAATACAAATTTTAAAATAAAATTACACTTAATTTTCAATAGTTTGCACATGGAAAATCTCATAAGACACCCTGATTCCAACAGTAAAGATGATTTTGGTTGAAACTTGAGTTATTTTCAGAATTCTTATCATTTACAGCACTTTGTGAATAAAAATAGTGAAGTATATTCAAAAGTAAGGGAATTGAAGTTAAATCTGGTGTTTCATTCCTGAGGTACTCATATCAGTTTTATATTTTTAATTTATTATAATTTCTTGTCATTACTCCATTAATATTTTCATATTCTCCAACTTACATGAAACTCTCAGAATCTATTAATGCTGAATGTGCCTCATTTACTTAACAATGTATTTGTTATAAAGCAAACTTTAAAAAAAAAGAAACATTAATATTTCCAAGAGGTCAGATATTTCAAGCTAATTTCAAATTTTATATTCAATATCTATTGTTTTCTGAGCTATCAGAGTTTTTAAGATATCAGTTTCATTAAAGTAATTATTAAATAAAGTAATTAAATAGTAAATATTTAACCCAATTTGTTTCCTTCTAAATAAATAAGGTGATTTGTCAAATGTTTATGTATAATCTCCCCAAATTTTCATATTTACTCAACTAAAAGGGATAAAAAGTTTAAAAAGTCTAAAATTATAGTTGACTAGTGAACACATAAATTTAATAACTTTATGGTATTTTTGGTACCCAAAGTTATAACTATTTTGTTAAAATATCTTATTTAATTGAATAATAAACAAACATGTTTAGGTCTTCTATATATGGAAAAACCTTTGAAAATTACAAATTAAAATTACCCCTCATTAAAATAATAATCTTACATATAGTAAATATCTTAATATAGCATGAGAATATGTTCAAAGCCCTTAAAATTCAAATTTTTAATGCATATAATTGAAAAAATTTAAGGATTTTTTTGTATATTTAACTTCAGATTTGTCAGCTTAATTAAAGAGCACACATAATGCTGTCTATATATAATTTTGCTTTATATATTTTTGCTACTTAATCAAATTTATAAGAAGCCAATTCAATCAATCAAAAGTTAGACAAGTTACTTCTGTTTGTAATTTGTTATTGAGTGGTGATTAAAATTGATCAACATATTCATTATCATTTTCTTATATTTGTTCTGCATTTCTTCCTTAATAATGTATTCTGATATCATATATATCTAAATGCAAATCCTTTCATATCCTGGCTATATGACAAAACTAGTAATAATGTGGTATAGAATAATAATGAGTCAATTCCCTAGAAATTTAAAACTCAGAAGGTGTTTTATGTGTGTGAAATATTTTAAGACTTGAAAGTAGCAGAAATCTACAAAAAGAAGTGTAATATTAGAAATAAACTAGAAATAAATATTGAGCTGCTTTCTAAACATATACAATTCCAATGCTGAGCCAACAAATCATGAGAGCTGAATGCAAAGGAACTTAGCGACAGTTTCATTCTAAGACTTACTCTGAACAAGACAAAAGTCAACATGAAGTACAAAAACAAAAAGGGGAGGTTGAGATGGAAAATAAGCCTATTTCTGGAGGTGGAGTGGGAAGAGAGACAGTGCTGCTATCCAGTGGCCTCATTTTGTCCACCTCATTACTCCTGGAATAGATGCGAGCCACAGGGATGCTAGATAATATGCCAAGTCAGTTACTAGGTCAGTATATGAGGTGCATTCTGATGATGTTTAAAGCAAATTACACCTCACATCAGATAATGGAGGGATTAATATAATTTAATGACAGAAGCTGACAGACAAGCACTACAATCTCAGAAATATAAGAACCCATTCCACTTGGAGATTCACCAAGATGCATGCATGTTCAATTGGTGGTTACAACTCTGAAAACTTCCGAAAAGAAAAGTAATATATTTGAACCAATAGAAATTAATGACCAAACTTTTAATGAAATTAGAACTCGGGTAATAAAAAATGAGCTAGCATCTCTTAACTCACATTTTCAACCTGCAACGTTTTAAACTTAGTAACTACAAGAGCTCACGTGGAGATATCAGTGGAAATTGGGAGATGCTTGGAAGCCCCATGGGAATTTACTTTACCTTTGTCCACATCCTTCACCTGTTGCCTGGCCCGAGTTGGCGGGCTCCACTTTGAGCTCCTGCAGGACCAGCCCTTTTTCGTGTGGTCCAGGAAAGTCCATGCCTGGCACCACTTCCTCCTCTAGGGACTCCACGTAGAAGAGGGTCCTGGCTGGTTGCTGGGTGCCCTGCCCGGGAGCCCCTTGCTGCAGCCTTGTAGCAACTGGAAGCAGCGTGCCATTCAGTGGATTGAAAGAAGAGGAGGAAGAGGAGGGGGAGGACGATGAAGAAGAAGAGGAAGAAGAGGAAGCCTTCTTCCAGAAAGCGCTCCCACTGCTCCTCTCTTGGCTTTTGAGCAGGCGGCTCTGGCTGGGTCCCCAGTGCTCAAAGCTACCGCTGCCGTCCTGTTGCAGGCAGCCGCCCCCCGCCGGGCCACCGGGGGACGGCGACGGGTGGCTGAAGAGTTTCCAGCGGAGTCGCAGAATGTGCTTCACATCGAAGTCTTTTCGCCCAGAACCTGACATGCTTTACGCAAAGAAGGCAAAGGGATCGCAGCTCACGCAGTAGACTGGCTAGAGGGTGGCGAAGCCAGCAGAGCGCGGGGGCGGAGGAAGAGGAGGGATGCGCCCTCTGCACCCAGAGAGCCAGATGAGGCGAGGCGGGCTGCGCGCCCTGCGAGGCGAAGACCTGAGCGCTGATGGCAAAGCCGCGCCGCTCAGCCGCGGTCAGGTCCGCAGGACCTGGGCGTGGGGAGACCACTGCCCAGGAGCAGAGGCAGGAGTGGGACGCCAAGGGCTTAGAATCCTCGATCCCCACGCCGGGGCCCCGTGGTTATGGCGAGGAGGGACGACTCTGAGGCTGGAGATGCGGGAGGAAGGGAGATCTGCGGGCTCCAAAGCTCAGGGCTTGGGGGCAGCCGCAGCTGGATACACCTGAATGGGATGCGCTCCTGGCAGAATAGAGCCCTTAGTCGGCAAGGTGTCGGAGCTCCTGTCCTTGCAGCTGAGTACAGTGCCTGGAGCGCGCTGAGAGAAAAGAGCCCCAAGTCGCGAGAAGAAGCGTATCCCCTGCCAGCCTTCTTGGTGCACCTGCGCCCCTGTTCCTGGCCTCACGGAGGACGCCCTAATAGCTTGTTTTCTATCTCTAAGAAACTCAAATGCTTTCTGCAGTGCGAGAAGGGGTGGCTTTATGTTGTCAGTTTGTAAAAGAAAACAAAAATATTCCAGAAAATATAGGGAGACCAAAGGAAAAGCCCGCCCGTGAAGCTGTCAAGATCCTCACAGTACAATTTTCTCTCTGCCTCAGCGCCTCCTCCTCCCCCTTAAGTGACGCAGATGTGCACTGGGGCCTATACGGAGAGATGGAGGGAGGGAGGGAAGGCTTCAATCTTCTTTATGCAAGTGAGTCTGCTGCTCTTATTGTCCCCTTGCGCGGGTCCTGTCACCTTTTTTCACCCTCCTTCCTCACTTCATTACTGTGTAGCAATACAAGGAAAGCAAACAGGCATTACGCTTTAGCATCAGTATACACCAAACATGAATCATGGCAGTGTAAACTTAATAGGCTGCCATCAGTTTGCAGGTTGCAGGTTAATGGCTTGAATTATTTAATAAACTGCATCCTTTAACCTTTAGCCTTAGTTTCTGTGTAGTGAGACATAGAAAAAACAGGGCTACTGGCGTCAAAGAGTGATGATGCCACCATCCTGACACTTACATTGTGCTTCGGCTATTAATGCACCCAGGCAGTGCTTCACCCTGGGGGGCCAGAAGCGCAGGGTAGAAATTTGAAGATGGGCATCTGAACGCAGAGGATGGGTTTTGCAAAATCAGTGCATTTAGTGTGCAGCCTCGCAATGAAAGCTGTTCTCAGTGTAAACCAAAAATGGAATAAAATGATAAAAGGGAGTTTCAAAGCATAACCTTCCAGTATATAAATCATTGTATAAAATGCATGGAAGAGTTTAGGCAATAAATGAGTATAGCCAAAGGCTACTATCTTACAAATAGGTGTTTGGAGAAGATGTGTTCCCCCGACCCCATGTATATTTACATACATAGAGAGAGACAGACAGAGAGACAGACAGAGACAGAGAGAGAGAGAGACAATGATGAGTATTGTAATCACGTTCCAGATAGGAATACATGGAAATTTTTTTTATCTTTTCCTTTAATGAGCCATTAAAATAGAACCCAGTATCCTTTGCTGAAGGCAAGGGAACCAGGGAATCAGTGTGCTCTCTAGCCCAACCAGGAATATGTTTGTTGTCCATTCAAGGAATTCACTGCTTCAGCAACCCCCAACAGGGAATAGGAATCAAACATTAAAGCGCAGTTATATTACTGTTCTGTTACCCCATTCTTGATCTGTAAACTTAACTATTAGTAGAAACGAAAGCTAAATTTGAAGTCCTTCTTAAACAAAATTGGATATTTTAATATCAAGAAATTAAGTGCATGAAAGCCCTATTTCAGGGGAAGAAAAATCACTATTGTGCATTTTAAATATTGATTTATGCCACAACAGCTGGACTGCAATCCCTTGTGCCTTTATTTTTCTCTCAGTATTCTGCGCTTAAAAAAAAAAGCAAAAAGCCCTTTAAAGCAAACAATGGGGACAGATCATTTTTATCCAAGAATGGAATCAAGTATTTCCCTTAGAGAAAAAAAACAGAGTATGAAATTACACATCACAAACAGGACAGAGAAAACTTCATCAGAGGTAATGTGGAAATTTGAAGTGCATATAATTAAATTGTTTCTAGAAAAACTGGTGCTTCATGAATTTTCTAACTTGACATAGTTTTTTGTTTATTTAAAATAATATAAAATGACATATACAATGCTAGTCTATTGCATGTATATTATTTTCCTTAATATCTGTCACCATTCAAAAACTGTAACATAAAATTCATTTTTTTAATTCTGAAATTCAATGTTGTGTTTTCCTTTTCATCTTCAGTACTAATATTACTATTTCACAGCTAAAAGTTATCTGTTCAAAGGTCAATATTTTATGTGACCCAAAAGAGTTTTAAGATTGAGTTGTAGTATAATAGAAACATGAATTAAAAATATTAAATTATATTTAGCAGATGGTAAATAATGCCTATTTGTTAATTTCATAGTAATATTTTGTATGTTTAAAACATGGTCATAACCTATTTAAACATAGCTACCTTTCTATATTTATCAATCTGCCTACAGTATATAAGTTTGAAATAATCACTCTTCTTAGGAAATATATTTAAATATAACTCTTCTTAATAATCAAATGAAAATATTTACGATTTAGGAAATAAAGTATGCATAAAATTATGTTAAACTGAAATGATTGACAAAGATGATTATATTATTTTCACTTGATTGTTGCTATGGTGCAATATTGTTGGGAAAGAAAGGAAAGGAAGAAAGAAAATAATGAAGGAAGAAAGGGAGGAGAGAGAGAAGGAAGGAAAGAAGAAAGAAAAAAGGAAGGAAGGAAAGAAAGAAAGAAAGAAAGAAAGAAAGAAGAAAGGAAAGAAAGAAAGAAAGAAAGAAAGAAAGAAAGAAAGAAAGAAAGAAAGAAGAAAAGGGAGAGTGAAGGGAGGAAGGGAGGAAGGAAAGAAGGAAAGAAAAGAGGGAAAGAGGAAGAAGGAAGGGAAAGAGAGAAATAATTTACTTGGATATCATGACTTAACTTTGCATATAAGATAAAATCCTTGAAAAATATACCTTGTGTTATATTGCACTAATTAATATATCTGTCCACTATTCAGTATAAAAATTTTAATTGAGCACTTAGCATACACTGGGTCCAATGCCAAGCAGTAGCAAATATGGAAGAATGAGGTTCCTTCCAGCCTGCTGGCAGAACTCATAAAGGACGATTATTTAACCAGTCATAATCTATAATTGACTTGTGAGTCAATTAAATTAAGATTTAAGATAATCAAGCATATAGGCAAGAGGACATTGACATAATAAATATCACTTTTAAGAATTCTAACAATCACATCACACTTAGTTTTAAGGAAAAAAAATGATTCGATTATTCTAACACTATTGAATTAAATTGAACTGTCGGTTCAGTCAATCACAGGCTTTCAAAGGAGTGTTCATATGGTTGCTATAGTTCCCTGATGACATGTAAGCAAAAGAGTTTGAGCAGGATACTGAAAATCTGTAGAATGTTCGAGTATTTACTATAATTAACACAAATATAAAACTCTTCACATAATTACTAGATCCAACAAGGGTGTTAAATACATCACACTTGAAGTTCCCGCAACTCAAATATTAAGCAATAAGCAAAATTAGATTTAGATATATTTTAGTCCATTTTCTCTTGCTTAGAATAGAATACCTGAAAGTGGATGACTTATAAAGAAAAGGAATTTATTTATTACATTTATGAAGGCTGAGAAGTCCAACATTGAGGGCTCATTATGGTGAGGGCCTTCTTTCAGGCAGGTACATTCTGCATAGTCCCAAGGAAGGATAGGGTATCATATGGTGAGGGGAATGAGTGTGATCATTCAGGTCTCTCTACCCCTTCTTATGAAACCACCAGTTGCACTCCCATGATAGCCCACTAATCAACTAAAGAATTAACCCATCAATTCATTATATATGAATGAATTAATCAATTCATAAGGACAAAGCATTCATGACCCATTTACCTCTTAAAGACTCTACCTCTGAATACTGCCACATTGGGGATTAAGTAGCAACATGAGTTTTGGAGTAGGCAAGCATTCAAACTATAGCAGAATCCAAGCATTTTAGTGGCTGAAAAATTCCCACTTTTAGTAATTATTTTCTAAAGCAACTCAATTTAATGTACACTTATCTAAGAAAAATGACTCTAATTATCCTGAATCTTTTTGACAGCCCTTCTACAATGTCTAGAAAGTTGCTTCTACATAGTAATAATACCCAACAAAGCAGCTAGATGGCTAATTATACTCCAGTTGATAGTTCATGCCTTGTGATGGCTCCTGTGTTTTCTTTCTTTAATTAATTTTAATAAAATATATCTATAAAAATCAATATAAAATATGATTTAAAATTAGTGTATACCATTTAAAATAAGTATACAGCATTCTAAATGCATAAATTAAATGAAGACATTTTTGTAATAACAATATTTCCCAAAATGATTGAAACATAATACCATATGTCAGTAATGTTAAGTTATCCCATGCATAATCAAGAGCTCCTACCTCATAAAACAAATTTTAAAAAAACTATTCAGGGCCTATTAATCTTCATTACAGTATAGATATAGTTTAGTTAAGTAGCAATTAAGAAACTGCTTAATAAACATTTGTAGGTGTTAATCGATCCTCAGTGGCCATTTTAATCCACTCTATTCCTTTGGTTTATTTGACCTTTTGATTTGGCTCTGGCAATGCATGTGTAAACGTGAGAAATTCTCATGAAAATTGCTGAGTTAATTCCATGAATGTATGAATTAAAAATTGCTTAAAAAAAGTATTCCTATTAATGATAACCCAGGGTGTATTTATTTGCCTTTTTATTTTCCAAAATTGTATTCTGAAACTTGAAGGTAGTTTGTAAAAATTCATTATTTTTATTTTTGTACTGGGTCCTATCTGGTTAATGGTATTGCTCAGGGAAATATAATATCATTTTAAAAACCTTTACCTCTTTTAGAGAAATAGTTCTAGGGTGAAACCTAATATATACATACAGATATATAGGTATAGATAGATGTATTTAATATAGATGTATATAACTTTAATATATACAATTATTGTTTAAGAATATTTTCTAATGTATAAAACATTTGGGGTATCACATTAATATTTTGTATGACATTGCAGTTTTCTTTTAATTTCAGAATATTATGGGGTTACAAACACTTTGGTTCCATATATTACCTTTGTACCACCCAAGTTAGAGCTACAAGTGTGCTCATCCCCCAGAAAGTAAGCACTGCACCCATTAGATGTGAATTTACCCATTCCCTCCTCCACCCTCCCACCTGCTCCACACCTGATGAATGTTACTGCCATATTTGCACATAAGTGTTGATCAATTAGTGCCAATTTAATGGAGAGTACATGTGGTGTTTGTTTTTCCAGTCTGTGCACTTCGAAGAATTGGCTCCAGTTCCATCCAGGATAATACAAGAATTATTAGTTCATCATTCTTTTTTATGGCTGAGTCGTACTCCATGGTATACATATGACACATTTTTATTAATCCACTCATGCATTTATTTGCACTTGGGTTGATTCCACATCTTTGCAATTGTAAATTGTGCTGCTATAAACATTCAGGTGCAGATGTCTTTATTATAGAATATCTTTTATTCCTTTGGGCAAATACCCACTAGAGGTATTGCAGGATTAAATGGTACTTCTACTTTCTACTTTTAGTTCTTTGAGGTATCTCTATATTACTTTCTACAGAGGTTTTACTAATTTGCAGTCCCACTAGCAGTGTATGAGTGTCCCTATCTCTCAGCATCCATGCCAACATCTTTTGTTTTGTGACTTTTTGATAATAGCCATTCTCACTGGAGTTCAGTGATATCTCATTGTGGTTTTGATTTGCGTTTCCCTGATGATTAGAGATGTTGGACATTTTTTCATGTTTCTTGGCCATTAGTCTGTCTTCTTTGGGAAAGTTTTTGTTCATGTATTTTGGCCACTTTTTAATGGGGTTGTTTGATTTTTTTTCTTGTTACTTTTCCTGAGTTCTATACAGATTCTAGCTATCAGTCTTTTATTGGATGTGTAGCATGCAAATATTTTTCTCCCATTCTGTAGACCATCTGTTTGTTCTAGTAATAGTTTCCTTGGCTGTGCAGAAGCTTTTTAATTTGATCAGGTCCCATTTATTTATTTTTGTTGTTGCTATGATTGCCTTTGGGTTCTTCTTCATAAATTCTTTGCCTACGCTGCTGTCTATAATAATTTTTCCAACATTGTCTTCTAAAATTCTATGGTTTCATATCTTAAAGTCTGTTATCTATCATTAGTTGATTTTTGTGGAAAGTGAGAGCTGTGGATACTGTTTCAGTCTTGTACATGTCGCTATCCAATTTTCCTAGCACCATTTATGGAATAGGGTTTCTTTTCCCCAGTCTATGTTTTTGAATGCTTTGTCAAAGATCAGATGATCAGATGGCTATATGAAGATGGTTTTATATGTTGGTTCTCAGTCTTGTTCCATTGATCTATGACTCTGTTCTTGTGCCATTGTCATGCTGTTTTGGTTACTATATGGCCTTGTATTATAACTTGATGTCTGGTAAGTTGATGTCTCCCAACTTCTTCTTTTTGCTTAAGGTTACTTTGGCTATGTGGGGTCTTCTCTGCTTCCACATGAAATGTAAAATTATTTTTTCTAGATTGACAAAAAATGATGTTGGTATTTTAATAAGGCTTGCATTGAATCTGTAGATCACCTTGGGTAGTATATACATTTTAACAGCATTGATTCTGCTGACCCTCAAGCATGGTATGGTTTTCCACCTGTTTATGTCCTCTGCCATTGTCTTCCTCAGATCTTCTTATGTTAGACCTCTTTATGTAGTCCCATATATCTTGTAGCTTTTGCTTATTCCTCTTATTTCTCTGCTTTATCTCAGTGACTGACTTTTTAAATTGAATTTTGCTGTCTTAAAGTTCTGAGATTCTTTCTTCTGCTTGATCTAACCTGTTCTTAAGGCTTTCCACTGTGTTTTGTAATTCCTTGAATGAATTTTTCATTTCCAGTAGTTCTGTTTGATTTTTTTTTAATAATTCAATTTCTTTAGTGAATTTTTCATTCATTTCCTGCATTGTTTTTGTGGTTTCTTTGTGTTGGGTTTCTATTTTATGTTGTATTTTATTTGGCTTTCTTATAATCCATGTTTGAAATTCTTCATCTGTCATTCCAATATTCTGCTTTTGGTTGGTATCTATTGCTAGGGAGCTGGTGTTCCCTTTTGGAGGTGACCTTTTGCTCTGATTCTTCATGCTTCCAGAGTTCTTTTGCTGATTCTTCCTTACCTGGAGTAGCTGTTACTTCTTGCTTTTGAATTTTCTTTTGTTTAGTTAATAACTTGCCCATTTTAATCTCTGACTCAGTAAGTGGTGCTTGTTGGTGAAAATCAACCACATCCTTTATGACTGAGTTGGTAAATTTTGTAAAAAGCATACAAATTGACCTCCCTGTCAGTAGTTGGTGTTTGCTAGAGGGAACAAGCTTCACTGTCATTTGTGCATCTTGTGACCAGTTCTAGTTCCTCAGAAAAAGGCCTCTAATGCCCCAGTTGGTGGGAGGGGCCCTGGAACTTCCAGGTGAGTCCTTTATTCTCCACCACAGAAGAGGCGGGTGGGGGATTGAGGCTGGCTGGTGTTAGATTGGGTGAGCCTGCCCTTAAGTTTCACAAATGCTGGCAAGGGATGTGCAGAGGTCAAAAGCCCATTCCAGCCTCTATGCAAAACTGCCAGGGAGAGGCTGAGGTGACCCCACTGAACCAGAAAGTCTGAATGTGGAGGTGGGCTGTCTGAGGCCCACAATATGGCAGTTTAGAGTGGGTCTCACTTCTTTCAACCCTCCCCTGTTGCTCCATTTCTCCTGGGCCTCTGCCAGTAGGTAGGACCTCAAAACAGCCAAGTTCTTCCACAACTGTGGTGCAGATAGGGAGGTTTCCTGTGCAGGATCCTGGCCTGAACTGGAAACACAGCCCTGCCATGGGAGGAGGGATGCCCCACCAGCATGCCACAGCTAGGACCCACACTGTACTCTTCCCCCCTGATCTTCCCCTGCAGGCAACTCACACCTCCAAAGACTAGGTCACGAATAGCCCCTCTGTGCTACTAGGTACTGCACTCAAGGCCTGAGTGTACAGGATTTAGTCAGGAGCCCATCCCTGGGCCCTGGAGATCAATCTCTGACCATGTCAGGGATAAGGATGCTGGTCCCTTGTCACTCATAGGGTGTCCAGGGTGGTTCAATGTCCCTCTGCCTCAGAGCCTGTCTTGCTGTAATGGGGCTGCCAGGAAAGCAGCAAAGAGTGCTGGTCAGTAGGGAGCTTCCAGGCCAAGCACCCTTCAGCCCACTGCAGGACCCCAAAGGGAGAGGTCTGATCCCCACTCAGTGTGGGAACGTCTATGTGGCAGCTCAATTATCTTTCCATAGCCATGGGTATGGTAGGACAGAAAAGAGACGGAGTAGAGAAAATCCAGTAATCAAGTCTTCTTCAACCCTCTCTTTGGGAGGCAGTTCACCCAGAATGACTGGGCTCTGGAATCACATAGAGCACCCCGAAACCCACTGGATTCCTGTTGCTCCTGCACTCTGGGTTGGAGCTGTGAAATGTCTGGGTGGGGATGAGCAAGATGGAACCTGAGGAGTTAAAGTCCCCTGGGGAGGACAAATTCACCCAGAGGATTGAGAAGCAATATGATGCCTATTGATTGGGTCAGGTCTGTGGGGCAGGGGACACCTGGCAGGACTGGGAGCCTGGGGCCCTGTCTATAAGAAGCTCCCAGCTTACTGGCAGCAACAATCTCTTGGTTCAACCTGGCCTGGCCTGGAGGGTGAGATCAAGGCCAGACAGGCAGAAGGCAGCTAGGAACTGGAGGGCAGGCTCCGGTGCACAAGCTGCAGACTGCTGCTTGGGCACAAGGGTCCCACAGATGCAGGTCAGACACATGGAGGATGTAGCTTTCATTGTCCCACCCCAAGCCCACAGAAACAGCTGACATTATAGTCTTTTAGAAAGAAAATTCTTAACAAATATTTTTTTTTTGTTTATTAAAGGTTAAGATTTCCCTAGTATAAAGAAAGCAAATTCATTATTTGGCACGTTGTACTTAAATTTGCCTTTATACCTGTGATATGAGTCTGCTGAAGCTTTAACCATTATGATCACAAGAAAATAGTAAGATTACAGTTTATAAATTACAGATCTTGAAGTTATAAGAGTTTATGATGTCCATGTAAATGTGGATAAAATAATAGAAATTTAAAATATTTTCAATATTAGTACAATTAGTTTTTTTTTTTCCTATTGAGGAGACCTGAAAATGCCCTCTTCTTTTAAGTCAACCCTTAATGATCTTTGTAGATGGTGTTTTATTTTTCCATATCTCTTTTGTGACATGGGTTTTGAAAACTTTAAAAGATTTTCTCATGTCAGATTTCTACATTTCTCTTTCTGTGTCAAGACATATCTGCCAAATTTTTATATTTTCATTTATCTGCATTATGACTAGATCCTTAAAAAATCTAGGGCAAAAAATACATGGCTTTAAAAGCTAATATTTGGTTTGTCTTAACACAGTTCTGATTAGGAATATTATATAAAACATGAATAGTTTTCAAATGCTCTTTTTTTCAAAAGTTCATGTGTAAGTAATATGTGAACATACAAAAGCTAAGAACAACATTTTCTACATACTCTCTTTTAGAAATATTATTGTGATTTTTTTTTTTTATGTTTTCTTTTTTTTTTCTTTTTTTTTTTTTTTTTTGCTTTTATTTCATCATATAATGGGGGTACAAATGTTGTTAGGGTTACATACATTGCCCCTCCCACCTCCCCCCACCTGTCAGAGCTTCAAGCGAGTCCAATCCCCAGGTGGCCCAGGCAAGGCACACATTATGTAACTCTACACTTCCTCCCCCCTCCCGCCTGCCCTCCATCTAACATAAGATTTTTTTTTTTTTTTTACATTTTG
>CAUYPO010079371.1:0-10097 GCA_963574435.1 Cheirogaleus major | reverse complement strand
CTTGAGAAGGATTGCTTGAGCCCAGGAGTTTGAGGTTGCTATGAGCTAGGCTGACACCACAGCTGGGGCAGAGTGAGACTGTCTCAAAAACAAAAAACAAAAAAAAGAGGGTGGAGACAAGAGTCAGGGAGACCAACTAGTAGACTCTTGTCATTATTCAGTTGGATAACCTAACTGGAGCGGGAAAAATAGAGATAAAGTATTTGAGAAATCTCCAGAAAGTAAAATCAGCAGGAATTAGAATTTTTTTTTCTTTTTAAAATATGAGGATAGTTAGAGTGTTGGGATAGGCCCAGAACGGCGCCCGGGTTTAAAGCTTGTGTGAATGAGTGCACAGTGGAGCAAAAGCATTAATGGAGTAGAGAGATGATACCATGCAGGGAAAAGGGCGCACAGAAGGGAATTATTTGACCACAACTAAACAAAAGAGAAAATCCCAGTAAATTGGAGACTTCACAGCAGCTCGCATTTATCTCACATTTACCCTACACTGGGCCTCGGATGGAAAAATTTCTTAGTGTTGACTACATTGATATTCTCAAGGCATATGGTATTGCACTGAACTTTCACTGTTTTCTACCATGTTAAGAGAGGGGCAGATTCACTCAGCATCAGACATTGTCGTGACAACATCAGCTTTAAGAAATAGCTGATTAACATCAGCATTTCTTTTTAAAATGTGGTTATTTGCCTCCTTAATCAGCCCTGACACCTTAAAGGAGTATTCTCAATGCTGTGTCTAAAATGATGAATTCAATTTACCACTTCAAAGATGGAATGGACTTTGAATAGCTGGAAATTAGACAGCATCAAAGTGGGAGAATTTTAGCAACAATGAACTAAACTAAATTCCAATGTCCATATTTTCTAGTCAGTTCCTCTCTCTCTCTCTCCTTCTCTCTCTTTCTCTCTCTCTATAAATATATAGAGAGAGGGATTTCAAATAAGGTTAGTCAAAACCTAAGATAAATTGTTAGGAATAGTAATATTTTAAATTCTTGAAAGTATGATATATAACACTATACCTAACTATACCTATTCTCATTTGGATGTCTGAAGATTGTTACTGCTCAAAATTTCATAATTATCTCTTTGGTAAATACGGGAAGGGTATGTAAAGATTTTGTAAGCAAATGTGAATTTATGTGCTAATGGGAGCTAATCATAGAATAAAGGCGACATAATTATGAACAGTGGGACTTTGTAAATTAGTGCTAAAACAGTGCACCTCAGGACATGTATTTTGTTTATTAATCTTATCCTTCCTATTCTCATTTCTCCCATTTCTTCACCTATTGTATTTGTTTCTTCCAAATGGTTGAATTTTTTTGTATTTAATTATAAAGTAAAGGGTGGCAACACAGAGGAGGAAATTTCTAAAAATGAAACTTTTTACCTTTTATATTGAGATCCATGGTATGTTTAGTCACATGTGTAAAGTGTGTTGATCTTAAGAGTACAGTTAAGTGAATTTATACATGTGTTTATGAAGCTTATGCCTGTGTAATCATCACTTAGACAAAGGTATTAACCATTTATAGCGCCCAGAAAGGTCCACCATGTTGCCTTCCTGTCAACATTCACCCTCCCCTCACCCATCGCTTTTTCCTGTAATTGATCTTTATAATAATGGAATAGCACAGAATATAGTCTTTTGTGCATGGCTTCTTTAGCTCAAAATAATGTTTCTGAGATTCATCATGTCATGGCATATGTAAGTAATTAGTTCATTTTATTGCTGTGTATTTCACTGTGTCACTATAACACAATTTATTTATCCATTCTCCTGTTGATAAACATGACATACGTAAGTAGTTGTACCATCTACGCAGTCATCATTAATACAAGAGTTCTAGTTACTCCACATCCTCACTTATACTTGGTATTATCAATCCTTTTAATTTAAGCCAATCTAGTATATGTGATATCTTATTGTGGTATTAATTTGCATTTCCCTGATAACTAATAATGTCAACCACATTTTCATATCTCTGTTAGCCATTTGGATTTTCTGTTTTCTGAAGTGCCAAAATTAGAATTTTGTCTAATATTTTATTGAGGTTTTTTTTTGTCTTCCTATACATTTGTAAGCATTTCTGTGTAGTCTATATGTGAATCCTTGTCAGATATCTTTCCAGATAGATTGATGATTGACAGGTAAATTTTCTCAGTATGTGGCTTACCTTTTCTATCTCAGAATGCTGTCTTTTGAATAGTTATTCTTATTTTGATGTAGTTTGATAATTTTTCCTCATGAAGTTTATCCATTTTATTTCCAATTTAAGAAGGTTTTGCCTAATCAATATCATGAACATATCTGCCTATGTTTTCTTTGAGATATTTTATTGTTTTGCAATCACATTTAGGTCAATGTTCCATCTCAAATGAGTTTTGTGTTTATTTTGTGAGATAGGTTTATTTTTTTTTTCCATATATATATAAAATTTCTGTAGCATAAGCATTGACAAACTATGGCTCATGGACCAAATATGGCTCATGGAGCCTTTAAAAGAGGGACTAGAAGTCAGGAATTTTGTTTTTCCTAATGGTCTTGAAGATGTAACCTGCTATGTTGTGAGAGGATTTGTGAGAATGTCTGTCAGGGGACCACATGGAAGGAAATTCAAGCACCTTCTAGAACCTGAGTATAGCCCTGTCAGCAAGAAAATGGGGACTTGACCTCACAATCACCAGAACCAAATTCTGCCAACAACCATGTAAGTTTAGAAGAGGACCTTGAGTTCCAGAAAGGAACACATCCCAGTCAACCCTTGGACTACATCCTTGTGAGACCCTGAGCAGAGGATCTAGATAAGTGGACTAGAGAGTTCTGACCCATGGAAACACTGAGAAAATAAATGTATATTGTTTTAAGCTTCTAAATTAATGATAATTTTTTGCACAATAAAATGCCAATTCAGGTGCTGAATTTTATTAATGCATTTTCGGCATCAATGAGGGTAATCATGATTTTTTTTTCTCCTTGGCTCTGATAATGTGACAAACTATAATGATTGATTTTAATATTTAAAACCGACCCTGCCTTTCTGGGATGATAAACTTCACTAGGTCATGATGTGTTATCTTTTCAATATATTTCTTAGTTGTGATATTTTGTTTAGAACTTTATGTCCATAAGAGATGTTGACCTGTAATTTTTCTTTTTTGTATCATCAGGCTTTGGTATTGACATTATGCTGCTTTATAAAATGAGTTGTGGACTAACTGTTCCTTATTTTCTATTCCATTAAAGGGTTTGATATAAAATTGATTTTATTTTTTCCTTCAATGTTTGGGAAAATTCACCAGTGAAGTCTTTTGAGAATGAGTTTCTTTGTGAGAGTGTTTTAAAAGGAGTCAATTTTTTCAAATCGTTCCATAACTGTTTAGGCTTTCTGTTTTCATCTTGTGTGAGTTTTGGTAAGTTTTGTTTGGCAATAAATTTATCCATTTCATCTATGTTTTAAAATATATCAGCATAACTTTCTCATAATATCCTTTGATTAATTACTTAATATCTATTGATTGTGCAACAATATCCTTTATTATGGTTGTTTTGTCTCTTTCTTTTTCAGTCTTTTTAAAAATTTCATCTTTTCAAATAATCAGCTTTTTGCTTTCTTTATTTTTGTCTATTATATGTCTACTTTTCCATTGATTTCTGCTCTATATTATTTCATTCATTTTATCTTTCTTAGGTTTGTGTTTTTAGCACATTGAACCATTCTTTTCAACCTTTTTAAAATGCATTGATTTTAAACTTTCTTTTTTTCGAATACATGCATTTTCTGCTAAATTCAGTACTACTTTAGCTAAATAACAAAAGTTTTTACTTGGTATCTTCCGTGCAATTTCAATCCTTTGAACTTATTGAACTTGCCATTGAACTATCGCCCAAGATATAGTTAATTTTAGCAAATATTGTATTTCAATTGCACTTGAAGAGAATGTAATTCATCAATATTTATGTATAGTATTCTATGAATTTCAATTATATAAAGCTGGTTAATAGTTTTTCCAATTGTCTATATCTTTACTTACATTTTAGCTGCTATTTCTATAAGATACTGTGAAGTGTTAAAATCTTTGTCTATTTTTTTCTGCAACTTCTGCTTTATATTTTTTGAAACT
The DNA here is from genome assembly GCA_963574435.1 of Cheirogaleus major. Taxonomy (NCBI): domain Eukaryota; kingdom Metazoa; phylum Chordata; class Mammalia; order Primates; family Cheirogaleidae; genus Cheirogaleus; species Cheirogaleus major. The sequence continues at coordinate 5,966 of CAUYPO010079371.1, read as the reverse complement.
GTGTTGTTTCAGCTTTTGTCTAAAAATATCTTAATTTTGTTTATATTTTGAAGAAAATTGTCACCATGCATAAAATTCCAGGTTGGTAGGTTATCTTCATCACCATCATCATTGTCACTCAATAGTCATTATTATTAACTATTTTTATGCAGCACTTTAACAATGTCATTCTGCTGTCTTCTACCTTCCATTTTTTTTCTGTTGAAATGTCAGCTTTCAGTCAATGCTGCTTTTTTGGAGGGTATTACGTATTTTTAAACTCTGTTTTTAGATTTTTTCTCTTTATTTCCAGCTGTTTGACCATGAAATGCTCTGGTATGATTTTACTTGAATTGTCCAGCTTGGAGTTTATGAAGCTTCCTGAATTTTTAGGTTGATGTTTTTTAGTTTTGGTATACCTAGTCATCGTGATTTTAAATATTGATTCTTTTTCATCCGTGCTCTCATCCTTTTGGAGCTATAATTACATGTATGTTAAACCATTTGCTTGTGCCTCCCTGTCCCTTCACATTGTTCTGGATTTGTTTTTGTTTTTCCATATTTTCTTCTGTGTATTAAAAATTGGATATGTTTTACTGAATTTTATTTAAGATCATTAGTTTTGTCTGCTATTTAACCATACAGTGATTTCTTAATCTCAAACATTGCATTTGTGAATTCAAGAACTCATCTTTTTGCTTCTTTATAGATTGAAATTCTCTATCTTTTCATCCATATTTCCTTAATTGTTTTATAATGGTTATTTTAAAGCCTACATCTAAAGTATCATTTATTGCTTCAATAGATTGTTCCTTTTCTCTTGATTATTTGTCAATTTTTCTGCTTTACTTGTCTCATAATTTTTAAATGTATCACAAGCAATGTGATAAGAGCCAATGGAATTTTTCTACACAGGTATGCTGGATATTTTATTATAGCAACTACAGAGACTGGAATTGGAATTATTTTCCACAAAAGAAAGTTAGCTCTTTTTTCTTCTAGAAATACATGGTAAGGAACTGATCACCTCAATCTAGTCACTCAGTAGGGAATTGAGTTGAATCAGGACTGAAAAGAAGCTTTTGTTAACCTCAGTCCATGCCTGGTTTCAAATATGTCAAGGGCTATACTTATCAAGTGTTTGTTTCATCCCCTGTGAGTAGGGAACTCTTTCCTCTGGCTTTGCCATGCTGCAGAAGATTTCACTCTGCCTCTCCATCTCTGCACAGAAACTCTTCTCCAGATTCAGCTCTCATTTTTTAAAAAACACAAGTTTGAGAAATTCTGTTATTATGTTCTATCTATTTAGTGGAATTTATGACTTGTTACTATCTATTACATTTTACTCAGGGGTGGAAGCCATCTAATTATTTTTATTATAAATATGCCATAGGCCTATTTGTAAATATTTTGAAACATCCATATGTAATTATGAGAAAATAAAACTTCACTAGATTTCTCAGTGCTCTTGAAAAAAGTCCTAGCTTCCTGACCCACAAAAAATGTATTTAATATAAAGAGAGGGAATGTTTGCTTTCACTTCTCCCACAAATATTTTACTTTTCACATACCAGGAGAATCAAATCTGTAGCCATTTGTCTAGTTAACTGATAGATCTGAAGGGATAATAAAACTTCTCTTATCTCCTCAAGAGGGCCAAAGAGTTAGAGCACAAAGTCCTAAATTAAGCCCCAAGGTGCCAGAAGTACTGGAGCATTATCTCCTTCAGTATTTACAGGCCAAAAGGGATGAAGTCCAGCAATTGTAGACAGTATATGGTGATTAGATACTGGCCCTTAGAAAGACATGTTCATGTTCCTAAAAGTTAGGGTAAGAAAACAGGATTCTATCCATCTCATCTTAATGAGATAAAAGTTTTTTCTTTCCTTTCAGGAAAGGAGGAATCTGCCTATTTCTCTCCTATATATGAATGAAGAAAATCCATTGTTCTCTGTCCCTCATTTATGGGATTTAAACTGCTGCCTGTGTAGGAAAATCCCATTGGCTCTTATCACATCACCTATAAGACTAAGGTATGGGGGACCCAAGCTGTGATGCTTCAGTGTTACCCTGGCTGTTGATCTGGTTGTGAATTTCAATTTAAAACTTTTCATTCTGACCCACTTGCCATATGGCATACATATACACATATGTATATTTATATACATAGATATCAAAATATACATATATATGGGAAAATATCTCAGACTTTTCACAATTCTTCATAAAATAGTACAACTGTACTTCAAGATTTCATATATCAATGAAACCACTATAAAGTTTTACATGAAATAAAAATTATTTTAATGACTTGGCTAGCTTTTCCTGAATACATAGATCGTCGTTATTCATTCACTCATTTAATGACTGTTGTTTATGTTCCCACTATATACCAGTCACTATACTTTGCCCTTGAAATACATTAGTAAATAAGGCAAATATGATTGTGGCTACAGATGAGTATACCATTTAATGGAGAAAAAGACTACAAAAATGGGCAATTTAATATAATGTTATAAATGTCAGTCTGATTCTTGTACTCCTACCAATTACATTCAACAATTTATGCAAAAGAATCACAGCAGAAAGAAATCCTGCCAATACCTCCATGAAAAAAAATTTCAGGGAAAATTTTTGATAAGTAGTAAGTTCAGAGTTGATAGTAACTACAACAAAACAAGTTTAAAAGGATACTGTGCATGTATGTGCTGAATATATGAGAATGAGTGAATAATGTGCATAATGCATAAATGCAGTCATACACGTGTGTGTGCATGTATACGTGTACACCACCTATGGGGCTCTAGGGTGGAAGCGATCGGGTTGAGAATGAGAGGATCACAAAACATGTTTCTCTGCATATTCATTCAAATCCATTCAACAAATAGCCATTAAGTTCTATGTTCTAAGAAATGTTGTGAGTTACATATGTTAATCAAAGAACTTGCTTTTATTTCTTAAATGTTATATTGTTGAGAGATTGAATAACTATTAAAATTTATCTAATAAAAATCCCACACAGAAACTTAATTGTAAGTGTTCAAATAACGTATGCTCTTTCACAATTTATTTTAACTATTGGACATCAATGTTAATTGTTGGCAACTTTGAGTTTTATTTTAAAAAGGAAAATGATATTTTTGAAAAGCTGAATACAAAGACTTCCTGTACCTAAAAGAATAATACCTACATATACCAACAAGACAAATACAAGATGTGACCACATCACACCTGAGTGCCTTATGAAGAAATTTACCAGAAGTCACTCTGATGAGTATAAGTCCTAATACCTAATGTTTTGTAAGCTATAATGTGCCTTCTACTGTGTACATTCAACTTTAAATTTCATGATAAGTATTATAACCTAGACTTTATTTCTGCAAAAAAAAAGTATATAATATTAGAACTTGGGACAATTGACCAAATTCATTATAATAAGTAAATTGAATATTTGACGTAATATGTTCTAATCTTCTTCAAATTGTATTTTTACTTATAACTTTCTATAATTTTTGAGATTGGACATTGGCTCTTTCTCCATAAAGACATATGGTATGTTATAATTTCGGGGGAATGAAACCTTAACCTCTAGAAAAATATATATATATGAGATACTAACATAAAAAAGTATCAAAGTTATTTGACATATACACATATATGGGGTTGTCTAAGCATCACCTTAGATTTAATATAGATGATAATAGAACAAAAAGTTGTCCTGTTGATTCTCAATTTGAAAAAAAATACTTCTTTTATTATTTGAAATAATAAGAGTTGAAGAAAAGTATTACTATGATATAAATAATTATCAGTTTTGTGCTGGATAAAACACCAATGTTATGAACAATGTAACAGTAAATTAGAATGTGACTAAATAATATTAAGCAGGAAGCAGAGGAACAGAAGATTACAAACTATTCACATCACAGTAGAAATTCAAGAGAAAAGAGTTACATACCCAAAATTTTTCTTTCCGCCCTTGTGCTCCTCTCAGTGTGCCCCATCTACAATTAATGACAATATTAAATATTAGTATGGCTTAAAATGTTTGATTTGCATCTTCAGAAAATGCAGATTATTGTCATTCCTTTATCTTTTGTATTGTTCATTTGTGCCACCCTGTTTTACAATGGAATTGTCATCATTGCCATACAGAAATGTGCTTGTATAGTTGCTTTCTTCATACAACATAATTTATGTGCCCAGAGTAGAATCATCTATATACAAATGGCTTGAAATCAAACTCGTTGACCAAAGACAAGAAATACTAAGGCAACCGGAGTACAGAGGTTTTAAATTACTTAAAGATACCTCTCCTCCTTATATCTAGCCCTCTGAAACTCTACCTTAAATGACATAAGCTAAAAATTTCCAAGACTATTGATAAAAACCAAAATGGAAAAACAATTTTTAGATGAGTAATTTAATGTAAAAATATTCATATACACATGTTATTTTTTAAAGTGGTTTTGCACCTAACGTGGAATTTCTGTATACACATGTACATATGGAAATCAAATCCTGTATTCCCAGTACTGGTCCATTTTCAAGGCAGCACATGAAAGCTCATAAAAGACCTGAACTTACAATATTTTCAAATTTTTTCTTGACTAAACCCAGTTTGGTAAGTATTATTAACATATTCTATTTACTGAGATAATGCAGACTTGTCCAAGATCAAGCACTGGGAAATATTGAGCCAAGACTATGAATCTCACGTTCTTCTTAATACATTATATTATTTTTCTCATATAAACAATACAATCTCCAGCTGCTGTGTGTTCTGAACAACATTAGTTTTAGGGGGAGAAAGCACACTGAGTACCGTTTTCAGGTAATTTTATGGATTGTGAGAATACAATTAGTTCTGCCCACATATCACCCCATTAACCTATATATAATAACCAAAATTCTAACATCAGAACTCCTTTAAGCTAAATTATGGTCTGCCATTACAGAACAAACATTCCTAGGAGAGATACACATTTGTTATTTAAATATTGTCCAACATGTCAGTTTGCAAAAAGCTGTTTTCATTAGGGCACAGAATAAAATGATGGTACAATAGCATGGAGGTATTGCCTAAAGATGACAGGTTTATGGTAGGGCCTTTAGGGCACTCAAGAAAATATATAATGTATTTGGATCCTTTGGCATGAGAGTGAGGGAAGAAAAAGTGATTTGGGGGTGGGAAAACTCTAAAGAACAATTTTTCTTTCTCCCTCCCATTCTTGATAGAGGTTAGGAGTAGTAATTGCGTGGATTGGCATTTCTTTTGTTCTCTGCTGCACACGGTGTACACTGTTCAAATGTTCTGGGTGGTTTAATGTGTGAGTTAAAGCTAGTTTAATTTCCAAAACCATTTTGAAGTTTTATAATTGCATTTATATTCTTGTAACTTTTCTTTAAAAAGGTCATCAACACTGAAAAAATTTACCAATCATAGGTGTCCCAAAATATTCAAAGGCCATTACCTCCTTCAAGTAGTAGATCACATATGAAATCTCCAATCACTCATTTTCTTTTTTATTTATTTATTTATGCGTTCATCTTTTTTATTTCAGCATCTTACGGGGGCACAAATGTTTAGGAGATATATATAGATATATAGATATATATTGCCTTTGCCCCACCTAAGTCAGAGCTTCAAGGGTGTCTATCCCCCAGACTGTGTGCACTGCACCCATTAGGTGTGAATGTGCTCATCCCCCACCTCTCTCCCACCTGCCCACACCCAATGAATATTACTACTTTATGTGCACGTTAAGTGTTGACTTGTTAATACCAATTTGATGGTGAGTACATGTGGTGCTTGTTTTTCAATTCTTGTGCCACTTCACTTAGTAGAATGGGCTCCAGCTCTATACATATACCATATTTTATTAATCCACTCATGTATTGATGGACACTTGGGTTGTTTCCACATCTTTGCAATTGTAAATCGTGCTGCTATAAACATTTGAGTGCAGATGTCTTTTTTATAGAAT
>CAUYPO010079370.1:0-20002 GCA_963574435.1 Cheirogaleus major | reverse complement strand
GGCCAGGATTTTACTACTTTTTTGAATTCTACTTCAACATATTCCTTTTGGATATTCTAATTTGGAGTATTAAATAGTAAATTTATGTCAAAATATAAAAGAAAGTGTTATTGGCTGTCAATATTTATTAAATATTGCCTTATTGTATGAGAGATATGTTGACATAATTATAAGCTGTCCAGTGTCAGAAAGCCTCACTATGGCTTAATCTTATTTCAACCACTGATTAATAAAGGAAATTTAAAGAATCATTAGTATGTTAGAGCATCTTTTTCTGCTTGGTGGCTTAGGGTAGCGTTTTGGGGAGAACATTCATATTATGAATTCAACTTAGAAGTATCTAGTCCATATACACACTTTTATTTATATATAAAAGAGGTAGAAACTATGTCCAGTACTAGTTTATTCTTGCAGGTTATTGTTTGACACTGTATATTGCATTTCTTTGAAATTCTCTGTGCTTGTATTTGAGTGCTATTTTGTGTCAGGAACCATTTTGAGCACTTAACATGTGGTAATTAATGTACTTCTTATAAAACTCTAAAATGCTGATATTGCTATCCCCTGTTTAAAGAGTAGGAAACCAAAACACACAGCTGGTAAAGCCAGGATTTGAACCGTGGCAATCTGGCTGTACACCCATTCTCTCAACTACCTTACAGTACCTGTCTCTCTAAGCTTTCGTTCCCTCATCTAAAAATTTATATTAAAAAGACTACCTTTTAGAATTATTGGGAGGGTTCAGTGAAACGATGCATGTGAAGAGGCTGCTAGAGTAACCTAGAATATTCATGATCGGTTAATATTAGCTCCTTTTTGTCTGCTTTTCTGGTTTTCTTCCATTTCTTTTTTCTTTGTATCCATTATGGTTTTGTGTTTTTTCTTCCTCTGCCCATTCCTTAAACAGCAGTGTTCCAGGGTTCTATTCTTGGCCTGCTGTTTGCTGTCATTCTGTGTCATTCCCCTTCAGCACGCACTTCCACTTTCTTAGTTTTTAACTACTGCCTGCCTCCTATAGTCTGATGACAGAATCCCTTACTTTCCCTTTGTTATAGATGGTACATCTAAATATTTGCTGCACATTTGCCCTTGGCCACCCCCACCAGCCTCTCAGGCTTAGTATGAGTAAGATTGAGGGCATTTCTTTGTTTCCCTCCCTTTTTCTTGATTTTTGGATTCGCTTTCTCCTCCTTTTCCTCCTCCTTTTTTCTCCTCCTCCTCATTTCCAAATCCAGTTGGTGCCAAGTTTCATTAATTTTACGTCCTGAATATTTCTCATTTGTCTTTTTTTTCTCCACCATCTTCAGAGTTTCATCATCTTTTTTTTTAAGTTTTATTTTTAATTGACACATAATAATTGTACATGTTTATAGGGTACAGTGTGATGTTTCAATATATGTACATATACAGACAGTGGCTCATGCCTGTAATCCCAGCGTTTTGGGAGGCCAAGGTGGGAGGATTGCTTGAGGCCAGGAGTGTTATGTTATGTTGTTGTAAGACAGAGTCTTACTGCATTGCCCAGGCTAGAGTGCCGAGGCATCAGCCTAGCTCACAGCAACCTCCAACTCCTGGGCTCAAGTGATCCTCCTGCCTCAGCCTCCTGAGTACAGGTGCGAACTACAATACCCGCCTAATTTTTCTATTTTCGGTAGAGACGGGGGTCTCACTGTTGCTCAGGCTAGTCTCAAACTCCTGAGCTCAAGCAGTCCTCCCACCTCGGCCTCCCAAAGTGCTAGGCTTGAGGCATTGCAACTGGCCTAGTTTTTGCTTTGATAGTCAATTATCTTTTAAGGAAAAGAGAAGAGAAACGTCATATATTTACCTTCATTTTTACCATTTCCAGTGCTCTTTATTTCTTGTGTCAATCCAGATTTCAGTCTACTATCATACTCCTTCTACTTGAATAACTTTATTTAACATCTCTCATTTTGCAGTTCTGCTGATAATGAATCTTCTCAGCTTTTGTCTTATAGTCTTTTGAAAGATATTTTTGTTGTATACAGAGCTTTGTGTTGACAGGTTTTTCTTTCCTTTCAGTGGTTTAAAAGTGTCATTCCTTTGTTCTCTGGCTTGCATAGTTTTTGGTGAGATGTCTGTAGTAATTCTTATCTTTGCTCCTATGATGCTTCTTTTTTTCTCTGACTGCCTTCAAGATTTTCTCTTTATCTTTGGTTTTCAGCAGTTTAACAGTGCATCTAGGTGTGTGTGTGTGTGTGTCTGTGTGTGTGTGTGTGTGTGTGTTTATCCTGAGCTACTTGGATCTGTGGTTTGTCTTTTACTCATGTTGGAAAATTCTTGACCATTATCTCTTAAACATTTCTTCAGCCCTCTCTTGGTACTAAGTTACATATATGTTACACTGTTTGATATTGTCCCTTAGCTCTGTGGTAGATTTTGTGCTCCCCTCCACTTGCTTTTCTTGTAATGTTACAGTTTGGATAATTTTTGTTGCCCTATCTTAAAGTTTGCTGATTCTTCCCTCAGCCATTTTGAGTCAACTGATAAGCCTTTTGAAAGAATTCTTCATCTCTAATTTTTTTTTTTTTACGAACAATTCTATTTGACTTTTTCTTGCAGTTTCTATCTTTCTGCTGAAATTCTCCATCTACTTGATCTTTTAACATTTTGATCATAGGCGGTTTTTTTTTTCAGTTAAAAAACATGAGGCATAATTCATGTGACAAAATTCACCATTTAAAAGTGAATAATTACATGGTTTTTAGTATATTCACAGTGTTGTACAACCATCACTATCTACTTTTTTTCTTTTTCTTTTTTTTCAAACTCTATGGTCAATGGATTGTTTTTCTTTTCTTTTCTTTTTTTTTTTTTTTAGAACTTTATGTATCCCCACTATCTAATTCTAGAACCTTTCCATTACCCCCAAAAAGATACCCCATACCTATTAGCAGTCGCTCCCAATTTCCCTCTTCTAGTCCCTGACAATCATTAATCTACTTTCTGTCTTTATAGATTTCCTATTCTGGATATTTCCTATAAGTGGAAACATACAATATGTGGTCTTTTGTATCTGGCTTCTTTCACATAGCATAATGTTTTCAAGATTCATCCATGTTGAATCATGTATCAGTACTTCATTTTTTTAATGCTCAAATAATATTCTAATGTATGGATGCATGTGCCACATTTTGTTTATCCATTCATTGGTTGATGGGCATTTGTGTTGTTGCTACTTTTTGGCTATTATGAATAATGCTACTATGAACATTCATGTTCAGATTTTTACATGAACATATGTATAACTTTATGAGAAACTGCCAAACTGTTTTCCACAGGGGCTGCAACATTTCACATGCCCACTAGCAGAGTATAAGGGTTCTGATTTCTTCACATTCTTTTCTAAAATTTATTTTCTTTAATTGATGAATACAAGTTGCATATATTTATGGTGTATAGCAGGATATTTTGATATATGTCGATACATTGCAGAATGGCTAAATCAAGCCAATTAACATATTCACTACCTCACATACTTATTATTTGTGTGTGTGTGGTAAGAACACTTAAATCCTACCCTCTTAGCAATTTTCAAGTACTGTATAGTATGTTGTTATTAACTACAGTCACCTTATTGTACATTAGCACTCTTGAACTTATTTTTCCTGTCCAGCTGAAATTTTATATCCTTTCATCAACATCTTCTTACTTCCCCCTCCTCTCTGGTTCTGGTAACTACCGTTCTCCTCTTTGCTTCTATAGGTTCGACTTTTAAAAATTCCATATATAGATATATATGTGGAAAAATATATATATATACACACACATGTATAAAATATGTGTATACATATACATGAGATCATGTGCTATTTGCCTTTTTTATTTTTTTATTTTTTATTTTTTAGAGACAGGGTCTCACTCTTGCTCAGGCTGGTCTTGAACTCCTGAGCTCAAGCTATCCCCCTGCCTTGGCCTCCCAGAGTGCTAGGATTACAGGCATGAACCGCTGCACCTGGCCTGATGCTTGGCTTTTTGTGCCTGGTTTATTTCACTTAATATAATGTCCTCCAAATTCATTTCTGTTTCACAAATGACAGGATTTCCTTCTTTTTTAAGGCTGAATAGTATTCTATTGTGTATATATACACCCCATTTTCTTTATCCATTTGTCAGGTGGTAGACACTTAGGTTGATTCCATATTTTGGCTATTATGAATAGTGATGCAGTGAACATGGGAGTGCAGATATCTCTTCAACATATTGATTTCATTTCCTTTGGATATATACCCAGCAGTGAAATTGCTGGATCATATGGTAGTTCTATTTTTAATTTTTTGAGGAACCTCCATACTGTTTTCCATAATGGCTATACTACAGTTTCTTCAGATTCTTGCCAACACTTGTTTTCTGTTTTGGGGGGTTTTTAAAAATAGCCAATTCATAGTTATTTTAGAGTCCATCATCTGGGTGATCTCTGGGTCTATTCTGTTTATTGCCTCATTTCTTGACAATTTGTTGGTGTTTTCTTATATCTGTCTCTCAGATTGAATTCTGGACATCGTGTGTAGAAGAAAAGTAGAGATTGAAGTAAATAGTATTTACTCTTGGAAATGGACACCTGGGCTTCTATCATACTGGGAGTGTTGAGGGTTGAACAGTCTAATCTGGTTTGGATTTTGTTGTTGCTATAGTTACCTTAGTATACCATTGACTTCAGATTCCTTCAGCTGTGAGCTGTTGCTATCTTGTGCTTAGCATCGGGTCTGGGATGCTGAAAGGCTTTTCTCATTGTCCATGCCCCACTCTCAGTTTCAGCAGGCCCTTTTTGCTCCATGCCCTGCATCCTCCAGCAGCCAACTATTGGTGCTGTTTACTTAGTGTGAGACTTGGTAGAAACAGAGAGTCATTCTCCTGCTTGATTTTTGTGTTTTGTTTGTTTTGGGTTTTGTACACACACACACACACATATCTTTATTCTGTGCGGACATTTGATTGATTGTTAACTTGGCTGACTAAAATAATTCAAGGTTAGAGAGAATTTTGATCTAGAATTTTGAAAGCATTATTCCATTTTTTCCCTCTCTTGCCCAGGCTGGAGTGCAGCAGTGCCATCCAGGCTCACTGTAACTTTAAACTCCTGGTTTGAGCAATCCTCCTGGCTCAGCCTCCTGACTAGGACTATAGGCATGTATCATTGCAAACAGCTAATTTTTGAGGGAGGGGTTGGGGGGTGGAGACAGGGTCTCACTATGTTGCCCAGGCTGATCTCAAACTCCTGGTCTCAAGCGATCCTCACGCCTTGGCCTCCCAAACTGTTAAGGCATGAGCCATTGTGCCCAGATGATTCTTCAGATTTTTTTATGTGACCTCTTTTCTCCATGGACACTTTTAGAATCTTTCCTTTATCTCCAGCATTCTGAAATTTCAAGATATATGTGCCTCGGTGTGGGTCTTTTTTGGTATCCTTTTTGCTGGACACTCAGTTTTTTCTGTTCTAATTTCTTTGTTCTCTCTTTCTGTACTGTTCGTTTTTAGGATATTTGACTTCCTAGATTGATGAGCCCTCTGATTTTCTTTCTTTCTTTCTTTCTTTCTTTTTTTTTCATTTTTTATTAGAGACAGGGTCTTGCACTGTCATCTAGGCCGGAGTGCCATGGCACAATCACAGTTCACTGCAGCCTCAAATTCCTGGGCTCAAGCAATCCTCCTGCCTAAACCTCCCGAATAGCTGGGACTATACGCATGTGCCATGATATCTGGCTAGTTTTCTTATTTTTTCTAGAGACAGAGTCTTGCTATGTTGCCCAGGCTAGTCTTGAGCTCCTGGCTTCAAGTGATCCTCCCCCCTTGGCCTTCCAAAGTGCTGAAATTACAGGTGTGAGCTACCATGCCTGGCTTGGTTTTCTTATCTTTTTTTATTTTCCTTCTCTTTCTTTTCTTTCTTTTCTACTTTAGTTGGGTGTATTCTTTAACTGTATCTTTTGGCTGTTGTATAGATTCTGTATATCTATCATCTTATTTTTAACTTCCAACAGCTCTTTCTTGTCCTCTGAATGTTTTTCTTCTTTGTTAAAGTACACCTAAAAATATGGAATGCCTCACAAATTGGCATGGTCATTCTTGTGCAGAGGCCATGCTAATCCTCTCTGTATCATCCCAATTTTAGTATATACAATGCTGAAGTGAGCACTCTGATGGTTTTTTATTTTCACATGTATACACCTGTGTATAGTCATCACCTAGATTTTTCCTTTGTTATCTTTCCCAGTTTGTACCTCCCCAAAAGATAACCAGTATTCTAACTTCTATCGTTATAAATTTGTTTTGCCTGTTCTTAAACTTTATAGAAATGAAATCATATATTACTCTGAAGTCTGACACAAATGAGTACTATATGATTTCATTTCTACAAAGTTTAAGAATTTTGTCAGGCTTCATTTACTAAACAGTTCTGAGATTCATCCATGTTGTTACATGTACCAGTAGTACGTTTTTTTATTGCTGTGTGGAATTCCATTGTATTAATATACCTCAAATTATCAACAAAGCATACTTAACTGAATAATTATTTAATTGTCCAATTAATCATCTTATAATTATTTTAAAAGCTTGTAATTTCCCTAAAAATTAATATGCCAACAGTATATTTGCCTTGTTGCTTAGGCCAGAAACCTAGGAATCGTTTTTTGATTCCTCTTCTTATACCCACCCCACTTGCAATCTTACCAGAAAGTTCTGTTTATTCCTTTTTCATTTTTATGACCTGAGTCCAGCCTCTTCTCCTTGCCATCATATTTCTTTCCTAGAAGTTTGCACAAACCTCTACTCTCACTGTTGCGGTGAAGCCTGCTCTCCAGGCAGCAGCCAGAGTCCATTCACAGTGTCTTCTTATCTGCTCTCAACCCGCAGTGACTTTCTTTCTCACTTGACAACAAAATCCAAAGTTCTTACCATGGCCTGCAGAGCTCTTATCTGGCTGGCTCCAGCAACCTCTTTCATTCATTTCCTGCGCCACTCTTCCTTTCTCTGACTCAACTTTAGCTGTGCGTGCCTACTTGCTGTTGGCGATCTTGCCCCATGTAGTCTAATACTTTGCTCCCTCATTTCCTTCTGGTCTCAGCTCAGTTGCCACCACCTCATGGGAGAGGCTTTCCCTTAATGGTTGAATCTATTAAATAAAAGGCCTCTCCTGCCTCATTTTTCTTGCGTTATATTATTTTTTATAATACTCATCAGTGGCTATTTTTATTATTATAATTATCTATGTACCCATTTATCCTCCCATGAGGGCAGGGACTTTGTCATGTTCTTTGCTTAATCCAGTATGTTCTAGGCCCGTCGTGTCATAACCCTTCAGGAATTGTTTTTGAATTCTCGAATAGGGTAATCCTTTAGAACTTTTGAGTAGATTTAATGTTGTTAGAGCTTATCAGTTTCTAACTATAACATACATAATATTCAGGTAGCTGGCGCGTAGATAGTGTTAGTAACATCATTTTATAATAGGACATGGTTCTTTTTATTTTTCCTGTTTTTTTTTTTTTGCAGTTATCAAAGACAGCATTTGCTTAATTCTTCAAAGTGTCTTTTCAGAATTAGAAAAAGAAGAAATAGTAAACATATAGTACCAATTCAAGAATTGGATTATTTCACATTGCTTCTAACTGTTCCAAATTAAGACATCTGGTGACTGGGGAAGTTTGGTTTCTCTGTTTGGTTAACCAGCTGGTTGTTCTGGAAAGGAAAAAGACCGTTAATTGTTCTTGTTGAAAGAAGCTAGGCATTTATAGACTTACTATAAAGGGTGACTTTTGAATGGGAGATTTTCTTGGGAAACTGGACATCTCAGGATGTTATTGAGGAAAATGTCTTTGCTTTTAAAAGGTGCTTTGAATGTGATACCTGAAACTTGCAGTATAATCTTACACTGCATGAGAAAGTGTGTGTCATTCCCTCCCACCCCTCCCCCTTTTCCTTGGTAACAGATTCCTGCACTTTAAAAATTGTGCTTTTCCTAAGAATTTTAGTGTATTTAATGCATGAGATGCCATATGTTGCTGCAACCAGTATCTTGAACATTCATGTGAATAAGAATAGCATCTTCAGACTTGCTAAGCAGGATTAATTTACAAAGACACTAAGTCTCAGTCATTAATGAATATGAAATTTAAAATTATATTGGAGTTGTAGCAGATGTCAGTTTAGCATACCTTCTACTAAATATTCAGCACTTCTTCCCAATTTGAAACAAATGGTTCTTTGGCAAATTATTTTATAGACAATTCTGTGGCTGGTTTAAAACATACAAATTTTTCCAAATTGTTGATATAAAAGTTTTCTGGGAAAGATTCTACTGAAGTTTTACCAATGTATGCTTTTTATCCCAAGGTATTGTTTCCTCTAGGACATCCTGATAATGTATTATAATACATTTTATATATAATATATAAACACATGTATAATTATAATGTGTGTAATATATGAGTGTTGCTATTTCACTCTTCATTGTTTTTCTGAAATGTTAACAAGATTCTTAAGCTTCCCCTGTACAGTTTTGCTTCAGATAAGGTGACATCAGATATGCTTCTTAAATAAACCTTTGTAATGTCCAGTATAGAGCTTTTGTGGCTACCATTAGATTTTTCAGGTTTGCCAACTGGTCTTGCCACCAGTGCATGACATTAGACATTAGCAGCTATTGCTTCCAGGTCATCTGCTCATATTCCCTCTTTTAAAAAATGAATATGCTACATGCTTATGTAGCGACAACATAGTATATGCCTATTTTAAAAAAGTATATAGAGGCAGGATAGTGTAGGAATTAATAGCATGGGCTCTGCAACAAGAATACTCAATTCAGAAACCAGTTTACTATGTATTAACTGTGCTCTTCGCATAAGCAAAATGGACATAATAGTACTTGTGGGATTGTTATTAAGTTATCATCATCATTAAAATTTCTGTAATATAGGAAAAAACTAGAAAGAAGACCACCTCTCCACACACATACACACTCCAGGTATTTTTAAATACATTTTATGAACATTATTCTAGAGATTCTTCCGTGCATATATAAGGATAAAATGGACAGAGGTATGCATTAATACAAATAATTTTATTAAAGTGGGGTAGTAAGGCCAAGTGTGGTGGCCTATGCCTGTAATTCTAGCACTTTGGGAGATTGAGGTGGGAGGGTCACTTGAGGCTAAGCGTTTGAGACCAGCCTGGGCAACAAAGTTTCTGTTTCTACAAAAATTTTTTTAAAATTAGCTGGGCATGGTGGCACATTCCTGTAGTTCTAGCTACTTTGGAGGCTGAGATGAGAGGATTCCTTGAGCCCAGGAGTTTGAAGTTAAACTGCTGTACTCCAGCCTAGGTGACAGAGTGAGACTCTTTCTCTAAAAAAATAATGATAATAAAGTGGGATAGTATGTTATACATTTTCTCTAAGTAGTATTACATTTAGTTTAACTTGGATTTAATCTACAAAAAATAAATAAATGACTGAAATTCAGGTTTTTAATAGAAGAGATTCTGATTCTTAAAAATTCACTTTGAATTTAACTTTTTAAAAAGATGAATAACATTAAGAAGTTGGAATCATTGTGTGGAGTTTGTTAAAGTACATGTTTCAGATATGTCCACAGCTTATTAACTGATACAGTCAAATGTAGGTTTTCCTGGAGAGCAGATAGCCTTTCATGTGGTGATTAGAGGACTCAGACTCCTTTCATTTTATGGCCTTACCATCCTGTAGGCGGTTGGAGTCCTCTGCATCAAATCAGCAGATGGGTGAAGAGAAGGTGGAGAAGACACATCACTTCCACTGGCAAAAACTAGTCACATGCTGGGGCCAAGACAGTCCTTGCTGGGGGTCCTGGGCTCTCTTTTCTCTTCAGAGATCGTGCTGAATGTTGTCCTATACCAATCCCAGTCCCTTAAATCCCAGGTGTATTCCACCCTGCTTCTCATTTCCCAAACTTTGCATGGAGACTTTACTAGTTTGTGGTAGAAAAAGAGTTTGAAATTAGAGTTTTTGCTTCTTAAACTCCAAATTGATGATCTCTGAAAATATTCATAAGAAGTTATTAACATTTATTGCCTCCTGGAATAGGAAAGGAGCTTGATCACAGAAATGGTCCAAGGCAGCAGTTTTGGAACCTTTTGACTTTTGAACCATGTGACTGTGTTAGATATTCAAAAATATAAATATTTTATTAAGCATACAGAAACTTACCAGATGGAATTCTATATTAAGCTTTTTAAATATTGTATCATGTGAGTGATTTGTTTTTTTATTTTGTTGATGTGCTTAGAATCAGGGATCCTACCGTAATTACTAAGTATAGAAATTTTTTTAATTGCTTGGTATATGATTTCAAATTGCATAGATTTTTATAAAAAGTTTTCTGGGAGTTCCTGTGTGTATCTCATTTTTCCTTTTTATTTTTGAACAAAAACAATTAAAAAGGGAGAGGAGAAGAACAGAAGATCCAAGTCCCTCTCTAATATGAATGAAATTTTACTTTTTAAAGTGTTTTTTCTTAATCTTTATTTGTAGGGACTTTTTAAATTAGGTCAGTACTTGGTGATATACCCAAGATTTTATTTGATTATCTCTAATTAGAGTGGTTCTGGCTGCATTTACACAAACTCTGCTGCTAACTGACTTAAATAATCAGAAAATGTTGAATCACATAAATATTTTATAAAACTTCTTTCAATCAGTGGGCTTGGATCTACTTTAGAGTTAGGGTTCCAGATCTGGACAGCTTGTAGTTGGGAGGGGAATGTTGTACAGATTGGTAAAAATGTAAAGTTTCTTAACCAGTAAACGGTATGGGATTACTGTGATTGGTTTAGGCTAATCAGGACCAGTCCCAGAATTATTTTGTCCATTTGGATGTCTTAATTGTCCTTCAAATAAATTTTGTATAATTGACTTCTCTGTCCCTAATAATAACTTTTGGGGAATATAATGGTGCTGGATAATGGGTACATGGGGGTTTCATTAACTATTCTCTACTCCATACAAATTCCATAATAAAAAGTTTTTAAAGAGAAAAGTGGATCACAAGAAAAATGAAAAGTAAAGGATGATTGCTTATTGTAACTCTTTTTCTGGGTTGGTGTATGTTTTTACAATCATACTGCTTGCTTTCTTTCTCCTCTATTACCATGTAGAATTAACATGTAATTCTTCTTCTCAAAGCCTAATAAACACATCCCTTAATTAAAGTTGACAATAGTACTTTAGTACTTACATAGAAGACCAATAGCTTACTATTAGAATGAAGACAGGTTCACAGGTTTTGAAGTTACCACTTGAATTTCAAACCAAACTCCCCTAATATGCTCACTTAATAGCTACAAGAGCATGGGCAAGTTAGTCTCTCTTAGCTTCAATTTCCTTTGTAAAATGATGATAATAACACATCTCATAAGGATAAATGATTAGGACTTAAAAATTGTATACAAGTTTCTAGCAAATAGCCTAGCATCTATTGAACTCCAGTTATAATTAGAGCCATGTACTGCTTAACAACAGCAGCACAGAGAAATATGGGGTTAGGCCAGCGGTCCCCAAAATTGTCTTTCATGGAAGACAATTTTTCCAGACGGGGGTGGAGGGATGGTTTCAGGGTGATTCAAGCGCATTACATTTATCATGCAGCCACACCTCTCTGCTAATGATAATCGGTATTGGCAGCTGCTCCCCAGCACTAGCATCACCACCTCAGCTCCACCTGAGATCATCAGGCATTCGATTCTCATAGGAGCGTACAGACTAGATCCCTCATGCGAGGTTTACAGTAGGGTTCAGGGTCTTATGAGAATCTAATCCTGCTGATCTGACAGGAGGCGGAGCTTAGGCGGTGATGCGGGTGATGCAGAGCGGCTGTAAATATAGATGAAACTTTGCTGGCTCACCTCCTGCTATGCAGCTCAGGTTCTAACAGGCCATGGACTGGTACAGGGCAGCGGTTGAGGACTGCAGGGTTAGGAAATTTTGTCATGTTAACATCACAGGATGCACTGTGCTTACACAACTTAGATGGTATGACCTACTACACACCTAGGGTATATGGTATATAGCTTATTGCTCCTAGGCTACAAACTTGTACAACATGTCACTGTACTGAACACTGTAGGCAGTTGTAATACAATGGTAAATATTTGTGTATCTAAACATAATGTACAGTAAAATTATGGTATAAAAAATAAAAAGTAGTATACCTATAGTGTGCACTTATCATGAAGGGAGCTTGCAGGACTGGAAGTTGCTCTTCATGAGTAAGTGAGTTAAATTCTGTATACATAGGCCACACTAAACTAATAAAATTTGTTTTTCTTTCTCCAATAATTAACCTTGCTTACTGGAACATTTTTGCTTTCTAAATTCTTATTTTTTAAAACTTTTTGACTTTTTTGTAGTAACGCTTAGCTTAAAACACAAATGTATCATACAGCAGTACAAAAATATTTTTCTTTCTATCCTTATTCTGTAAGCATTTTTCTATTTAAAAATTTTTTGTAAAACTTTGTTGTTAAAAACCAAGACACAAACACATTAGCCTATGCCTATACATTGTCAGGATCATCAATGTCACTGTCTTTCCACTTCCACATCTTGTCCCACTGGAAGGTCTTCAGGGTCAATAACGGAGTTGTCATATCCTATGACAACAATGCCTTCTTCTGGAATACCTCCTGAAGGACCTGCCTGAGGCTGTTTTACACTTAACTTTTTAAAAAATAAGTAAAAGAAATACACTCTAAAACAATAATAAAAAGTATAGTGTAGTAAATACATAAACTAGTAACATAGTTCTTTATTATCATTATCAGGTATTACGTATTGTACATAATTGTGCTATACTTTTATTTGACTGGCAGCACAATTGGTTTGTTTATGCCACCAGCATCACTATAAATACATGAATAATGTGTTGTGCTATGACATTATGATGGCTACAGTATCACTAGGCTATAGGATTTTAGCTCTATTAAAATCGTATGGGACCATCAGTGACCAAAACATTGTTATACAGTGTGTGACTGATCATAGGAGTGAAGTTTTAGCTGTGTCTGTAATATTTCATTTCTTTAAATAAATGGAAGCAAATATGGCAAAATGTTAACATTTGTTAAATATGGGTAGTATGTATCTGAGTGTCTGTTATACTTTTTCTACACCTTGTACATTTGAAATATTTCATAATTAAACATTAATTTTTAAGTTAATAAAATAGGTGATATGATAGGGAATGGTGAGGGCTACTTTACGTTGATTAGTGGAGGGACTCTCTGGGGAGGTAACATACACTGAGACCTGAATAACAGGAAGGAGTTACTCATGCGGAAGTGGAGGGAAAGAGTACTACAGGAGGAGAAACAGCAATTGCTATTTAGGTTATTAAGTATGAAATGTCCGATTTCCTTAAGTACTAAGTTTAACAGTTGATATCTCTGACATTTCACTTTGACACTTCCTGGTTTATTTTTATTGTGAAGGTATGTCCTCATCCTTTCAAATGTACAGTTTGGCTTATGATTATCTGTCAGAATTTTTTTAGAGCAATTTTTGTGAAACCATAGATAAGTCAAAAATTCATGTTATTTTCTAATATGAGTTCCATCATGGAAGCAATGCAGCGCAGACAACTTGAAACATCAACGAAGTGTTCAGAGAGGATGTGGCTATTGAAGAATGCACAGTACATGGATGGTTTCAGAAGTTCTATTCTGGTGATTTTAATCTTGAAAGTTAGGACGGTTCAGGTATCAAAAAGAGCAAAACAATGATGGATAATGATGCAGTTTTTAACAATGATAATTTCTTAGCGATACTCAAAGAGACAGAGAAAGGAAAAAGCTCTTCTTTATAGAAGAATGCCAGATAAGGTAGAAAAGATGATAGAATTAGAAGATGACTTTTGCAGATGCCAGTATAATCGTTGATTTAGGCAAGGATAATAAACGGATGGTGAAATCTTTGGATGAAAGGTTGTTGGAGAATAGAATATCATACAGTCTCAAAGTATCACTCCATAATTATTTACTAGCAGAAAGGGAGGAATGTACCTTTAAGATGGAGAGGTCTGGTAGTTACCTCCTTACAGTGATCAGACTTGGCATTATCTGCCTCCCTGATGTGATGCAATGAGAAGTACTCAGCATCACCTAAATAGTATTCCTGCCAAAAATGTTAAACTGGAATCTAATTGTGAGGAACCAATTAGATAAATCCAGAATGTGGGACATCTTATAAGACAACTAGCCTGGAATTTTCAAAAAATTCCATGTCATGAAAAACAGAAGGTTGGGAGGTATGCTCATGCTAAAGCATTTAGGAATAAAGTGATAATTCATCTGCAACTAATTTTTAAATGTTTCATTAAAAAAAAAAAAAAACAGGCATTGTGGCTCATGCCTGTAATCCTAGCACTTTGGGAGGCTGAGATGGGAGGGTCACTTGAGCCCAGCTTGAGCAAGAGCGAGACCCCATCTCTACCAAAAATAGAAAAATTAGCCAGGTGTCATGGCACATGCCTGTAGTCCCAGCTACTCAGAAGGCTGAGGCAGGAGGATTGCTTAAGCACAGGAGTTTGAGGTTGCTGTGAACTATAATGACACTACAGCACTCTAGCCTGGGTGACAGAGCATGACCTTGTCTCAAAAACACACAGTCCTAGCACTCTGGGAGGCCGAGGCAGGTGGATCGTTTGAGCTCAGGAGTTCGAGACCAGCCTGAGCAAGAGCGAGACCCCGTCTCTACTAAAAATAGAAGGAAATTAGCTGGCCAACTAAAAATATATAGAAAAAATTACTGGGCATGGTGGCGCATGCCTATAGTCCCGCTACTCGGTAGGCTGAGGCAGGAGGATCACTTGAGCCCAAGAGTTTGAAGTTGCTGTGAGCTAGGCTGATGCCACGGCACTCTAGCCAAGGCAACAGAGTGAGACTCTGTCTCAAAAAAACAAACAAAAAAACCCAAACACATGCGCATGTGCGTGTGTGTGTGTGTGTGTGTGTGTAAGGAAATAGGAAGCAAATGTGGTAAGAAGTTAACAGTTGGTTAACCTAGGAGGTGAAGGGTTCTGTGTGTGTTAATTGTTCTACTATTTTTGCTTTTTAGTGTTTTTTTAAATATTTAAATTTAAAAGTTGGGAGGGGTATTTATTTCTGTTTTGAACTCAAATCTATCTTTTTAATATTTTTTTGCCCATTGGTTTAATTGTGCTGTTTGGAGCCACTCTGATAGATCCAAATTCTCTCTCATGTGGTGTTAGTGGTATTGGTGATGGTGATATTGGTAATTTTTACATAACATGTATCGAATATGTGCTGTGACATATGCCAGACATCGTGTGGAATATATTACATGCATTATTTTAGTTAATCCTCCTAACACCTCTTGAGTTAGTACTCATTTCTTCTTTTAAAGATGAAAAGACAGATGCTTAAAAAGAAATCACTAAAGCAACAGAAAGAAACATTCCATCTTAAGAATGCAAATGTGAATTTGTGAGGCAGGCTAGAATATTCATTGATGAAAAGCATGATAGAAAAATTTGTGATAAGGTTACCAGGCATGCATATTTTTCTGGCCTTGAATTTGTTCAACGTGTAAGCTACCATGGAGAAGCAATCTAGTGTGGTGGTTAAAAGCACAGTGCCTGAAGCCAGAAAGGCTAGGTTCAAATCCCAGTTCCACCATTTACAAGATGCTACTGCCTGAGAAGCATTTCCCCACAATTCTGTACTGGGAAGCTCTCTCTTAGTTTCCTATTGCTGCTGTAGCAAATAACTACAAATGTGGCAGCTTGAAATAACACAAGTTTATTATCTTACAGTTCTGGAGGTTAGAAGTCCTAAATGGATGTCACTGGGCTAAAATTAAGGTGTCAGCAGGACTGCCTTTTCATTTGGAGACTCTAGACTAAAAGAATATTTCCTTACCTTTTGCCATCTTTAGAGTCCACCCATGTTCCTTGGCTTATGACCTCTGTCTTCCAAACCAGCAGTCTGTCATATCTCTCTCTGCCTTCCTTCCCTGAATCTCCCTGTGATTCTTCTGCCTCCCTCTTTTACTTTTTTGTTTAGAGACAGGGTCTCATTCTGTCCCCCAGGCTGGATTGCTTTGGTGTGATCATAGCTCACTGCAGCCTCAAACTTCCTAGGCTCAATTGACCCTCCTGCCTCAGCTTCCCAAGTAGCTGGAACTACAGACCCATGCCACCACACCCAGCTAATTTTTTTTTTTTTTTTAAGAGATGGAGTCTTGCTACATTGCCCAGGCTGGTCTCAAATTCCTGGGCTCAGGTCATCCTGTCTTGGCCTCCCAGAGTGCTGTAATTAGAGGTGTGAACCACTGCGCCTGGCCTCCCTCTTCCACATTTAAAGACACTTGTTATTACTTTGAGCCTACTCAATGTAATAACAGATAATCTAGAATAGTTTCCCTATATTAAGATTAGCCTTAAATTAGACTGATTAGCAACCTTAATTCCATCTGCAACCTCAATTCTCCTTTGCCATGTAACCTAACATTCACAGATTACAGGGATTAAGGTGTGGATATCTTTGGGGGACTTTTTTTTTTCTATATATCTATATTTAAATTCTGAAGTTGTATAAGGTAACTGGGGCCAGGAGAAGATGATTCCAAAGTGGAGATTCTGGCCAATGCTGAGCACTGTGAGTGGGACCAATAATTGGATTTGAGTTAGAAGGAACTACTGAGTGGTATATGTACATATTTTTTAGATCTCTTACTATTATAAAATATATATAATAAATTCAGTATTTAGAAGGCAACTTTTAGTTACATCTTAGTAAGGAAATGATTAAAATATTACAATACATTTTATTTCCATTGTTTTGTGCCAGCCCCGAGAGTAAATTGTTCTTGATTTAATTGCAATTTTAGAGAAGCTTCAAGTTTAATTTAATTTTTAAATTTTTTATTACAGAGTTTAACTACACTTGGATGTTCCTGTTGATATGGAGAAGATTGAGGAACAATTCGCTAATCTGCACATATATAAATGTTCCTCAGGAACTAAAGAGCCCACTTACCTTCTTGACATAGACACATCAAAGACTGTTCAAAGAGAAAAAGAAAGCTTGGTGGCTGTGTTGTGTTCTAATGGATCAATCAGAATATATGATAAAGAAAGGTTAAATGTACTACGAGAATTTAGTGGATATCCTGGACATCTTAATGGAGTCAAATTTGCAAATTCCTGTGACAGTGTGTATTCAGCATGTACTGATGGCACTGTAAAATGTTGGGATGTTAGGTTAGCCAGTGAAAAACCTATCCAGCTGTTCAAGGGTTACCCTTCCAATGTTTTTATCAGTTTTGATATCAACTGTAATGATCATGTCATTTGTGCTGGTACAGAAAAAGTTGATGATGATGCATTGTTGGTATTTTGGGATGCAAGGATGAATTCTCAGGATTTGTCTACTATTAAAGACCCACTTGGTGCATATTCAGAGACACATAGTGATGATATCACTCAAGTACGTTTCCATCCCAGCAATCCCAACATGGTGGTCTCTGGTTCAACTGATGGCCTAGTAAATGTATTTGATATTAGTGCTGATAACGAAGACGATGCACTGGTTACAACCTGTAACTCAGTTTCATCAGTAAGCTGTATTGGTTGGTCTGGGAAAGATTATAAACAGATTTACTGCATGACACACGATGAAGGATTTTATTGGTGGGATCTTAATCATCTGGATACTGATGAGCCAATTACATGTTTGAACATCCAGGATGTCAGAGAAATAGTTAACATGAAAGAAGATATTTTGGACTATTTGATTGGTGGCCTGTATCATGAAAAGTTGGATAAATTGTTTGTTATTGGAGGAACAAACAAGGGAAGGATTCACTTAATGAACTGTACCACATCAGGATTGATCCATGTGACCAGCCTTCAGGGAGGACATGCTGCCACAGTCCGTTCTTTCAGTTGGAATATGCAGGATGATTCTTTGCTGACGGGGGGAGAAGATGCACAGTTGTTACTTTGGAAACCTAGAGCTATGGAGAAGAACTTTACAAAGAAAGACAGCATGAAAATAGCGTCCTCTGTACACCAGCGAGTACGAGTTCACAGTAATGATTCTTACAAGAGAAGGAAAAAGCAGTGATATCACATTGGCAGTTTACTTGGTAGGTTTTATACTTTCAATTGACTGAAATGTCTCGTGAAAAAATAAAAAAAATAAACAATATTGTTTCAAGTAATTATTTTTGTTTAGTACCTGTGGTAGCCATTTGAAAGCTTTATGTAAAAACAAGCCACTTAGCAAACAGTCCTGGAAAAAATGTTGAGAATGGTTTAATTCATGTCTTCATGTATTCTAAAAATTGTTAAAGCTACTAGTTGAGTATAAAATTAGTGAATTGAAAGTAAAATTACATTCCTCATTTTGAAAACCCATCTGTTGAGTGAGTAAATGTTGAGTTTAAAGAAATAACTCTGATAAGGACTTTTTAGAAGTATATAGCTGGTAAAACTTAATAAGGCAGGTAGCTGACTGCATTTTTTAAGTCAATTTTTTACATTCAAGTTATCTTCATTGTCTATAAAACCAAATCAGACTATATTCTTTATTTGAGGAGCTTTTACTTGCTTGATACTCCTAATATTATGTTGGAATATTTAAGTGTAAATATTCTAATGAGTGTAAATAGAATTAAACTTTTTAAGAAATAAAGTGATAGGTAACTATCTAAAATGAGAAAAATAAATTTAGTAAATAAGTGATAGGCAACTATCTAAAATGAGAAAAATAAATTTAGTAAATATTTGCATCTATACTTTAATATCATTGGGTAAAGAGTAAGCAAGTGTTTTGCTGATGAAAAGGAAATTATTTTGCTAAATTCTTATTAAGACTCAAAGTAAAATACTTTGAGTATTTTACTTTGAAATGAAAAATATAATAGCAAGATTATTTTTATTTCAAAATATTCTTTTAATAATTTGTTATAAAATTTTCTTCCATAGTGTTTCATCCATAAATTGAAACTTGAAATTTTGTTTACTCCTAATTTTCATTCTTCATTTCTGTAAAGAATTAATAAAAGAAGTTGATTTCTCTCTAAAGGTTTGATATCATAACTAAAGATAAAAGTATCTTTTGTAGATATTAGAAATATTGTCATCAAAAACATTGCTTAAGAACCTTTAATACTTCTCTTTAAATGTTAATAATGACTTATCCTTAAGATTGTGACACTGGGGGAAATTTATTTTTCTGTATAACAATGCAGCTTACATTTAGGCTATAATCTAGCTTAATTTGCCTCATACCATACAATAGGTAAGTCACTGTTTAACATATTCAAAATATATAATTCTCTTTTTTCCCAAGCACTCTATCGTCAAATGGAAACAAAACATATATTAATAATTCTTATTTGGAGAAATTCAACTATTCTTGCTGTTGTCCAAACCATAAATCTGAGGATAATTCTAGATTTCTCTTCCCTTTTCTCCTATCCAGTTACTCACCAAGTTCTATGCCATCCTGCCTCCTAGAATCTATCAGCTGTCCTTTTGCTTTTACCTCACCACTACTGCCTTAGATAAGACTTTCATTATCTCTCACCTAGAATACAGACTCAATCTCTAATCTCTTTCAACTCATCCTGCTCACTACTTCTAGGCTACCATTGAAAACAGATCTGATGATGCTTTGTGCTGCTTAAAATCTTTGGTACATTTTGATCTTTTGATCAAGGAGCACTATATAAAACATTAAAAATCATGTTTTTCAAGATCTTTAAGCTTTGAGACAAGCTATGTTGTAGGTGGAAAAACTGGTTAAAAATTTTTGGAGAAATCGTATTTGTAAAGCAATCAGAAATGAAACAGTAGTTATCAAAACAATAGTTTCTAAAACTAAAAATAGGCTGGACAAGGTGGCTCGTGCCTGTAATCCTAGCACTCTGGGCAGCCAGGGCAGGAGGGTCACTTGAGCTTAGGAGTTCCAGACCAGCTTGAGCAAGAGC
>CAUYPO010079369.1:0-10307 GCA_963574435.1 Cheirogaleus major | reverse complement strand
GCTGGGCATGGTGGCACATGCCTGTAGTCCTAGCTACTTGGAA
This sequence comes from Cheirogaleus major, assembly GCA_963574435.1. Taxonomy (NCBI): domain Eukaryota; kingdom Metazoa; phylum Chordata; class Mammalia; order Primates; family Cheirogaleidae; genus Cheirogaleus; species Cheirogaleus major. Next base: position 10,264 of record CAUYPO010079369.1, on the reverse strand, counting down.
GGCTGAGGCAGGAGGATCGCTTGAGCCCAGGAGTTTGAGGTTGCTGTGAGCTAGGCTGACGCCATGGCACTCTAGCCCGGGCAACAGAGTGAGACTCTATCTCAAAAAAAAAAGAAAAGCACAAGAGAAGTTAACACAAGCTACATAAATTAAATGGATGGCAAATTAGTTATCATGCATCTTTTGAGAAATTCCCAAAATAAGGACTGACCAGAGCAAGGAGCTCTTTAGCCAGACAACATTAAGAAAGCACAGGGAAGTTGGTCCAGAGAAACTAACTTACGACAAGCCTGCCAATACTGCAGAGATTTGGATAGAAAAAGATTAATCTAGCATTCTTGAACTAAGTGTGGTTTTTGCTCTCAGACTTCGTACGTGGTGGCTGTGGGGTACATATTTTCCCACTACCTTTCCTGAGTCACTCTCAGCTGAGGGGAGCCCCAGTGCCAGCACTGCTTACCAGGGTCAGAAATGTTTCCAGCCACGGCCTTTGCATCCATGACCATCGGGGAGATGGTTTTGCTCAATTCATCAGAGGCAGCTTTCACGGCCTCGCGGAACTTGGGATCCTCAGAGTTCTCCACCTCCCTCTTAGCCACCAGCAAGATCCGGTTGGCCCGACGAGCAATGCTGGTTGCCCCAGCAACCAGCATCTGAGGCTGAATGTTGGCCATGGCTACCTTACACTTGTCCAGGTCTTTTTTAATTGCTTCTTCAGAAGCATCCAACAGAGATTTGGTATCAATGGCTTCGTCCACCAGCCCTGTTAGAACAAAAATAGAATTTAGTTTCAATTTTACAATAACAGAGACTCCAAAACACTGTTGTCCGCTCAAGTGTTTCACAAGAAAGTATAACGCCCAGAATTCTCTCCTTCAGTTCAGAGCTCTTCCTAACACAATCAAAAACTTCCAGGTGAACACGACAGTAAAAAAATTTTTAGAAAGTGAGGATGCAGCCCAGAAGACCATATGGATTTGCAGCATTGACACCAACCGTGATCACTGGCCTTCCTGTATCCACCACAAACAACCAGAAACGCAACATCAGGAGGAAACAGGGAAGGCGTCTGAACCCATCACTGCATCACCACATTATCTGCTGTAACACTTTCTCCCTCCCGTCTCGCTCCCCAGCCATCTGTTGCTTGTTGGCAGCATGTAGTGCCCAGGATGAGCCACGCAGAGGACTCCAATAACCCTAACAGCCTGCGTCTTGTTTCTGTTACCTCTCTTCAGACACCTCGGCAGCTCTGCTTTCATGTCTGGCTGCTACGGACCCCTGTCACAGCAGGTTTTGCAGGGACAGCGAAAAGCCTACATTCCTCATTGCTTCCCATCTCTCCTATCCCTCCCTCCACGGAGAATGAAGAAGATTCAGAGGTGCCACTTCAATTGCACAGACACAGGTTTGTTGGTGGTTGGTTTCTCCTTTTTAAAAAAAAAAAAAAAAAACTACGTAGTTGATAAGTTGGAGGAAACGCTGAGACAAGTTGTATTAAATGGTAGCTATTGTGGTTCCTTGAAATGTGAACCCACTGACAATGACAGGGACACTTACTGTATCCACAAACACCGCCTCCCAGCCTCTGAAACCAAACTCTGGATCAGACTGAGCAAAGACACTATTCAAAGAGAAGATAGGAGCTGTGACAATAAACATCACACTGGGAGGCCGGCATTAAAATAAAAGAGACTCAAAGAGTCTCTCTTCTGACAAAGTAGCAAGGCTTGAATGAGAAGCCGCCACCGCTCAGCAGCCTTAATCAGGGCCAAGTGCACTGTCGAGCACGTGACTGTCCCTTTATCCAGTTACAGCTGAGTCACATAACCAGTCCCGCCTGAGGTTCTCAGAACTCATTCCTCATGGATTAAACAACAACAACTTTATACAAAACTCTACCTGTCATTTTTTCAACGTTATCAATCCACTGGTTCTTCATGGTCTCAAAATGTTCATGAGCAGCTTGATTTCCAGGGTTCCTAAGTAAGATGCGAGCAGCCGAGACCACCTGGCAATGATAAAACAACCTTTAAACACCAGAGCACCTTCACGCTCCAAATCAAATCATCAGTGAAGCTTCCTCCTCTTTACCTACAGATGGCACTATAAAGCCACAAAGTGGCAGGTCTCTTCATGCTGAACACTACAGGTTTGGTCTCATAAACCGTTCCCCAGAATGGGCCCACACACAAAGTTTCTACTGTCACAGCCTGATTTTAAGAAGGTAATAAAGTGACAACGTAAATGCATACTTATTTGATATTTCAGAAGACCACGCGCAAAACTGACAAATATTTAAATCATCGGTGTCAATTCTTCCATCTTAAAAACATCATTAAGGGCTGGGTGTGGTGGCTCTTGCCTGTAATCCTAGCATTCTAGGAGGCCAAGGCGGGAGGATCTATTGAGCTCAGGAGTTCGAGATCAGCCTGAGCAAGATTGAGACCCTGTCTCTACAAAAAATAGAAAAAGTTAGCTGAGTGTGGTGGCAGGTGCCTGGAGTCCTAGCTACTCAGGAGGCTGAGGTGGAAGGATCCCTTGAGCCCAGGAGTTTGAGGTTGCAGTGAGCTCTGATCAGATGACACCACTGCACTCTAGCCAGGGCAACAAGGCAAGACCCTGTCTCAGAAAACAAAAAACAAAAGGCAGCATTAAGAAAGATACTAAAAATTACTCAAAACTTATTTATGAATGATATTAATAAAAATAACTGTCTATAGTTAACAAAGTGCTTTCACATCCATTATCTTACTGAATCCTCACAAAAATCCTCTGAGAGAAACAGGACAAGTAATATTTCTACTTTATAGCTGCAAAAACCAGACTCAGAAATTTTAAATAGCTTTCTCTAGAGGTCTGGCCTAGTCAGGGATAGCAGTTGAGAAAAAGAACTAATATTTACTAAGTATCTGGTAAGATAAAAGCTGTACATGCATATTCTTAATCCTCAAAACAACCCATTAGAATGGAATTAGCTCCATTGTACAGATGAGGAAACTAAGCCTCCAGGTCACAGAGGATTCAAGTCCAGATCTGTCTACAAAGCCCTCATTCATTTCTATAATTGCTATCTTAAGCCTAGTTTGTCTTTGTTAGGAATCTCAGTTTTATACTAAATTTTATGTTTGATATTTTATGGAAGCTTATTTAAAAAGTTAGACATGTTCATATTTTTAAAAAGTTGGACAAGTGTGACTATTTAAGACACTCTAATTTGTTAATATACCACGTAGGCAAAAGTTGAACAATTAAGAAACATGTCCCGTCTCTCCCCACAAGTTCCCACATAAGCCAGTGTCACAGATTTGTACAGCCTAGCAGAATTCCTAATCTATTATAGGCACTTAATATTTGAATAAATGAATGAAAAAAATAGCTCTTCTATAATTTGAATAGAAGAAAATTGCACAAACATAACACTAAATGATGTTGAGTTGGTATTTTTAAGAAAATCTATCACATATTAGACCTTTAATTCCTGTTCAGTTAGTTTCTTTTGTTTCCAATCTTCTTTTGCTCCCAAACTTACTTATACCTTGGTTATACAAATGATTATATACCTTGGTCATATAATAAAGTAGAAAAGAGAAAATAAGTTATGGACACAGCTGAATTTTTTTTAAATATCCTCACAGAGATGTGGGGAAAGATATAAACTCTAAAATCAAAACAAATAGCCGGGCGCAGTGGCTCACACCTGTAATCCTAGCATTTTGAGAGTTTGAGGTGAGAGGATTGCTTGAGCTCAGGAGTTCGAGACCAGCTTGAGCAAGAGCGAGACCCCCGTCTCTACTATAAATAGAAAGAAATTAGCCAAACAACTAAAAATAGAAAAAAATTAGCCGGGTGCGGTGGTGCGTGCCTGTAGTCCCAGCTACTCGGGAGGCTGAGGTAGGAGGATGGCTTGAGCCCAGGAGTTTGAGGTTGCTGTGAGCTAGGCTAACGCCACGGTACTCTAGCCCAGGCAACAGAGTGAGACTCTGTCTCAAAAAAAAAAAAAAAACTAACCTGTCAAGATTATCCAAATATTTTCCTAATTATGTGTGTGTGGCACACATAATTATGTATATATATAAAGTAGACAGTCCCCTATAATCCTAACCTTAAAGATCACTAAGTTTAACACTAGAGTATATATTTTTTTATTCCATCTAATAATAAATGTTCAAAAATGTAAAGAAACTATTCTGTAATTAACTTTTTTTACTGAATAGTGTATGATGAGTATTGAAACGAAGAGTGAGCAAAACCCAACCTGGGGTGTGAGTTCTCGGGCCGTCTTCACTGATGCCTGAATGCCTTCCACCGTTGACTTATTAGCAGTACCAACAGCAGCTGCCTTCTCTGCCGTGGCACCAAGCCTTCCTGAATGGTTTTCAAAGTTAGCTGCCCTCTCATCAAATACCTTGAGGAAAAAACAAAGACATCAAGAAAATTTATTTCAACAAAATGGATCAGGCAGCCTGAGAAAAAGTCTCTCTCTTTAGCAAAGGCAGCAAATGTTCAAACAAAGACTTTAGAGATGAAATCAAACCCTAGTTAATAAACAATAATCAAACTCCAAATCTTGGCCTTGGCAGATCTCCTCAGAGGTTTAAGACAGACATAACACACACACACATCTGCACACACACGCTTTAGTTTCAAGTTCAACTAGTGCTTACCAAGTACAAGCAGAATACAAAGCATGGTATACTCTGCAACAGGTAATTCACAGAATGTGAATTCCTATTCTCAAAAGCTTATCCTTTAGTTTGAAGAAGACAGTCAAACCTACTCCAGGCTCTATTGTAGGTGGCTGGGTGCACTAACAGCCCAGAATATCCAGAGAGAGTCCTAAACTGAGCTCTAGCCTGCCCAGAACAGTATCCCTCATATATCCCATTACCATTAATGTTGTAAAAACTCTGCCCCTGACCTCCAAGGGAAAAACAATAGCTGGGACTCACACTCGGGCATGACACAGGGCAAGGATGGCTGATTTTTATTAACCCCAAATGCAAAACCATCTACCTAATTGTTCATTCTGCTCTCAAATTTTTAAAAAGTTAACTTTTCCTTCAACATGGGTATTATGTAAGGTTGCATCCATGAAGGGGACTATTTAACTCTTTAAAACTCTTTAGTCATTTATTTGCCTCTGCCTAAAATCCCTGATTTCCTAGTCCCCTTCTCCTGGCCTCAGTCCTTTTACCCTAGCTGGGCTCCCACACTCTGGATCTACAGGGCTTCTGTCGGCCCTGGTTAACCATCTTGATCCTAGACCAGGTCTGCTGATCCCTTTGAATTAAGTGACTGCTTAACTTGCTTTTCTTGTCACTCAACCAAAATTTACTGAGCACCTACTACATGCCAGACCCTGGGATAGGTACTGAAATGAATAAGATACAATATCTGCATGTCAAGGAGCCCAGAGCCTAGTGAGGGAAATGGACCCATAAACAGATATTTATAAAGCAATGTGCTATGTACAATAATAGAGCTAAACACTGATATTATGGGAGCAAAAGGAAGAACTTAACCTCTCCAGGAAGCAAACAATCACAGGATAAAGGATAAATAGGAATTAGCTTGAAGAGAAAAAGGCAAAGATAATTAGGCAGAGAGACAGAAAGTAAAAAGACATGGAACAGACAGAGTATGCAGGAAACAAGCAACTAGGTCCTGCTGGGGCAAGAACAGAGAGGTGGGGGTTTGTAGGAAATAAGTATCAAAAGATTATAAGAAGCCAGGTCACAGAGCTCTGGCTTCATCCTAAGTGAAAGGGAAAGCTCCACTGAAGGGTTTAAGCAGAAGAATATCAGGATCAGATTTGTATTTTGATTTTATTGGTGGCCTAGTGACAGATTCAAAGACCAGTTAGAGCTCTGTAAGTCATACAGGCAGCAGGGGACAAGGATCAGAATTTGAACTGTGGCAACACAAAAGGAAAATGGAAAGGATTCAAGAAGTATTAGTAAGGTCAATTTTGCATGCCCTAGCTGCTTATTGGTATGAGATGATGAGGGGAAGAAGGGAAGAGTCAATAGAGACTCACAAATGTCCAAGAAAAAAACAGAAGACAACATATGCTGAGCTATCTATGAAGCATCTAGGTGGAAAGGACCAGCAGATAGTTGGTCTGAAAGTCAGAGAAGAAGTTTGGAATGAAAAAACAACAAATCAGCCTGCAGAAGGGTTGAGCTGAACTACCTAGTAACCTAGGCTAGAGAAAAAAAAATTGGGATCATTTGGAAATAACACAAACCTCGACCCACCAGTCCTACATTATCTTGAGTACCTGACCCAAATCCCCTCTCCTTTGCTGCCAGTACTATAAAGACTGGAAAACCAAATCCTTGCTTTCCTAAATTACTATGCAGCTGAGATGGCCATGAGACAGAGTTCTAGCCAATAAGATAAAAGCAAAGCTCTCCCGGAGGATTTCTGGGAAAGCCTTTACTTTCATTAATTCATTGAGCACCAACAATGTGCTAGGCATTGTTCTAGGAACTGGGAATAAAGCAATGAGGAAACAAAGTCTCTGCCTGGGTGGAGCTTTCACCCTAAGGGAAAGGAGACGACAAACGAGAAAAGTAGCATGTGGAGATTAAGAAATCCCTGGGGGTGGGGTTGCTATGATAGGTGTTCACCCAAAAGTGACATTTCAGTAGAGAGCTGAAGAAAGTAAGTGAATAACAGATACAGTTATCTGTGGAAAGACTGGACAGAACAAGTGCAAAGGCCCTAGTATTCTTTGTATATGTTCAGAACATGTAAACATGTTATATGTTTAGAATATGTAAACATATACAAGGAATACTAGAAACACAATTCAAGGAGGTCAACCTGGACAGGAGAGCATGAGAAGGAAGGGTGGTACCACACGAGGTCAGAGAAGGAGATGAGGGGCCAGATTCGGTGTTGTACTGAAGCCACTTGTACTGACTCAGACACCAGCTTACGAGAGCCAAACGTGCCCATCTCCTCCCAATTACACTTTCAGTGACTTCACGCTGACACAGCCATGGTGGGAGTATTTACATCATGGAAATCAACAAATATTACAAATCAGGGTTGTTTGTGTTCCTGGAGAGTTGGTTTCCCAGCACATCACTGACATTGTTAGGACTCCGGCTTCACTCTCGGACAGGGGGAGTCACTGGAAGGGTTTGTGTAGAAGAATGACATCAAATTATTTAAAAGATTGTCCTGATTTCTGTGTTGAAAACAAAGTGCCCTAATAAAAGGGACAGTTGTGACTGGAGTACCCCCATCCTTCACTTCTTCCTGACTTTAACAGGATGCCTGGGGCTGCAACAGCCATCCCACGCCATGAGGAAAAGACCAAGAAAATCACAGAAATGCCAGTTTTCATGATGTTAAGCTGCTGAACCACTGCCAAAGCTATCTATTTTCATGTTTCTTGGTTTGTGATGAAAATAAAGCCCTTTTTCATCTCTGATGGTCAGGTCTTATATTGCTTGAAACTAAAGACATTCCTAACTGGTTTACTTGGGGACTAAGAGAAGAGATGGCAAGGCCTTCCCCCTTCTACTCTTCCCTTCCACCCTTCGTCTACAATTTCCCAAGCACTGCTCCTGCTGTACACTGTAATCACATTTCACCTTTACATATGTCTATAGGGCAGGCCAACAGAGAAAATGGAAGCCCTCAGATACCCACCTCTTCCCTACCAGGTGCATCGGGAGGGGCAGTGGCTGCCACTGCCAACAGCTTGATGGGAGTTGTGGTGTCGCTGAAAACATCTGACACCTCCTGAGTCATGGCCTCCTGCATCCGAGTTTTCAGGTCCTTAAAAACATTGTTTACAGATGAAAATTTTCAGAAATACCCCAAAAGCATATCTGCTAATGTCCTTAAGTCACTGACACATTGATTCATTCATTCAGTCTTTCATTCAATAAATATTTGAGCGTCAACTGTGTACAACGCACTGAGCTAGCACAGAACAGGTATAACATGAATCCTGCCCTCTAAGAGGTTAGTAGTCTAGTAGAAGAAGTAAGACATGACCCACATGTCCCCAGAGACTCTTCCACCCAATCAAGGGATCTTATTTCCTTTCTTGGTGGCCTCTACGAAATGATACTGAGAACTACAGGGCTGAGCCCAAAGAAGGCCCTGAGAAGAGAGAGTTTCACACCATTCTCAATGCTGGGGGGGCCTGGTGACAGCCATGGTGACTGTAAGGACTGTTTGGTGCATGTATTATCAAATTTCTAAGCAATATTTCCTTAAGAAAAAAGAAATGAAGAAATGGGAATTTCTTTTATCCAGGTTTTTTCAACCAAGTTTCTAATATACTTATGAATTTCTTAACATGGCACGAAAGAAGAGGATTCTTGGTAGCCTCGAAAAAGCTCTTTTTCACAGTTATCACACATAGTCCAATTTAAGTTTTCTGGATTTACACAAAGACGTCTCTATCACCCTCATTGTTTCTCAAGATGGGTGGCATGCAGGCTGGTGATGCCTGAGATGATTCTAGGTGTTATATAAATGTTTTTATTTTAGTAATTCTGTTATTTAGTAATTAAAGGATAATAGAAAAACTAGCTTATCAAAGCCATGATTTCAGGATTATTATGAAGTTTTCTTTTAAATTTTAAGTTTTAAAAAGGAGTCCATTTTAAGATAAACATTGACTAAATAAAAGTACAGGTGATATGTGGATAGAACAAAATCATGAAGTGCTACTGTATGAGTGAAATTTGGGAAACACAAATTTAGTTGCAACCACATACTGGTGAGCTTTTTCCTAATAAGCTCTGGATTTCCATATATCTTTTACTTTCCTCAGACACAAGAAATTATATATTTTTAAAAACTCCATCTCCCCTCGCTCATTTTTCAATAATAGTAAGCATAAAAAAATATAATGACACTTTGGGAGGCTGAGGTGGAAGGATCACTTGAGGCCAGGAGTTCAAGACCAGCCTAGGCAATATTGAGACCCCATCTCTACAAAAAATAAAATAATATTTAGCCAGGAATGGGGGCATGCACCTGCAGACCCAGCTACTCGGGAGGCTGAGGCAGGAGGATCACTTACACCCAGGAGTTTGAAGTTGCAGTGAGCTCCGAGGACACCACTGCACTGTAGCCTGGGCAATGGTACAAGACGCTATCTAAAAAAAAAAAAAAATGAGTTCTACCTTTAAGGAGTCTTGGAGCTGAGACGCAAGTGCTCGCGCCTGAGGACTCTCCCCTTCCCCTCTGGCAGCCAGGTCAGCCAGCTGGGCTGTCAGCTGATCCACTCGGTCACACTTGGCGAGAAGATCTTGGCGATAAGGCCCCATCATGACATTAGCCAGACGATGCCCTTCGGCCACAAGCCCCCGGATGGCAGCCTGGCCTGAACCAAGAGAAAAACAATGAAATTCACATAGACCCAGAGAAAGCAGCTGAAATGCCATTCTAGTATGTTTTTTCTTTTTTTAAATAATGACATTTAGTAAGTGGGAATTTCCCTAAAAAAGAAAACATTTGGAAAATACAAAAAAAGTATAAATAAGAATATATAAAACACCATAATCCCATCACTTAGAGATTAATATATTAGAACATTTCCTTCTAGTCTTTTTTAAAATTCATTCCATATAGCTACACACACATATATTTCTCTTTTACAAAATTGGGATCATACAATACATTAACTTTTTTCCTTGATCCTTTTTATTTAACATTTTAATTCTTTTTATTTTTCCACTATTTTAGTTAGATATTTAACTAAATATCTTTGAAAATCATGATTAAAAATTCTGTGTAACATTTTATCATATTAACCATAATCATTTCACCTTTTACTTATCATTAAACATTTACACTGTGTACAAACATTCTTATATGTAACTCTTTGGAAACATATCTAATTATTTCTTAGGAAAAAATCCTTTCAAGTCAAATTGCTGAGTCAATGGGTATGAGCTTTTTGAAAACACTTGACATATAATACCAAGTTCAAAAAGTTTGTACCAATTTATTTCTCCACCAGTAAATTATACCTGCCTTATTCCCCAACCCCTCACAACTCTGGGTACCACTAATTAAAACATTTATCTTTTTAGGCCGGGCGCGGTGGCTCACGCCTGTAATCCTAGCACTCTGGGAGGCCAAGGTGGGCGGATCGTTTGAGCTCAGGAGTTTGAAACCAGCCTGAGCAAGAGCGAGACCCCATCTCTACTAAAAAATAGAAAGAAATTAATTGGCCAACTAAAATATAGAAAAAATTAGCCGGGCATGGTGGCACATGCCTGTA
>CAUYPO010079367.1:0-15240 GCA_963574435.1 Cheirogaleus major | reverse complement strand
GGAGCACCACATGTACTTACCAGGAAATTGGTATTAACGGATCAACACCTAAGTGGACATATAGGAATAACATTTATTGGATGTCGGGCGGGTGGGAGGGGGGAGGAGGGGATGGGTATATACAAACATAATGAGTGAGATGTGCAACGTTTGGGGGATAGTCATGCTTGAAGTTCTGCCTCTTGGGGGATGGGGGGCATGTGCGATATATGTAACCTTAATATTTGTACCCCATAATATGCTGAAATAAAAAGAAAATGTTAAAAAGAAATACCTGGCATGTAGTGGGTGATCTGTAAATATTTGTTGAATATATCAGTGAGTCAGGAAACTTTTCCTCAGCTTTATCCCATATGTGTTGGGTGACTTGAGACAAGTTCCTTTCTTTCTGTTTTCTCATATAGAAAAGATATAAGGGGATAAAATAAATGTTTTTGTAAGGCTCGTCCAGCTCTGAAATTCTAGGAAAGGAACTATGGGCCCACTTGAAGGAACAAATTGAGATATTATGTGTTAATGAGTCATATTAAGATACTATTTTGCCTAGAACCCCAGGGATTCCTGAATTCTGCCTTGCCCAACCTACACCTCTTCTCTGCAGGATCTTCATAGAAACATATGCCTTTAGGCATACAGAAAAATCATTCTGTAATTCATTCATTCAATAAATATTTGTTGAATACCTACAGTGTGCTACGTAGTACACTAGGCATATATCAAAGAGAAAATAAGCTTAAAAATCCATAATCTTGTAGTAAGGAAAGAAAGAAAATAGATGATAAATAGAAAAAAAAAACATTATATGGTATGCTGAATGTTAAGTATTATGGAAAAAGAAAGAACATGGCAAGGTTTACTACCCACACTGTGACAGTCAGAATAAGCCTTAGAAGATGCTAATCAAGCAAAGACTTGAGAGAAGTGCAGAAATTAGTAATCCAGATATTTGAAAGAAGAGTACTGTAGACAGAAAGCATAGCAAGTTCAAAGGCATGTTGAAAGAGCTGGAGCAGAGTAAGCAGGAATCGAAGCGGGCCAAACCCTGGATTGTGACTGAGGCCCTGTGATCTTAATGTCATTTTTGAGTGGTCTCTGACCTTTTTGAAAAAAGCCTATTAAAACCTATTAGCAAAAATACAACTAGGTTTAGTAGAGCTCCACAAATGAATCCATGAAGAGGGAGAAAGTTTGGAAAATGAGGCAAAAGGGTGAAAGTTTTACAGGGTTTGTTTATCTTGTTGACCTGGAGTCAGAGGCAACCATATCACCTAAAGGCTTTAATTCTGTCTCAATTTTCTGTCTGAAATTATTTTATTTATGTAATAAAGATAATAATGATAGTGATAATCCTATGGAGTAGATAAAGCTTTTGGCTTCTTTTTTCTGATTTGTGCCTCCCAGCACCCTATAAATCCATGAAGTTATTGAGTGAATAAATGTTGAATGGACGGATGGGATACATAGGGGCAGAAGTTATTATCTCTATTCTTTGTTACCGATGAAGAAACTGAAGTTGAGAAAAGTTCATTCTGTCAACATAAATTCTGACTTATTTTTTTCCCTCTAAATGTTTTTAGTTATATTTCCATCTCCACTGTTACTCTCTTGGTTCACATCACTATCCTTTCTTAACTAGACTGCAGTAATAACCACGTCACTGATCTGCCAACTCTGTAGGTGTCATCCTCCAGTCCATAATTCATAAGTTAAATGGCAGTTTCCAACCCATGCCCACTGAGTTATCTTGCAAGATAAATGGTGCTAACAAGAACATAGTACCTTCATCACAGTCCCCAGATTATTTTCTTGAAAGACCAATCTGAGTTTGCCAGTTTTTAGTTCAAGACCTAGAAAGTTGATCTTGCTGAATATGATGCCCACAGCTCTTCAGGATCTGACTCCAGCCTCATCTCCCACCACTTCCCAGCTATTCTCAATCCCAGCCCCCATACACTTCCTTCTAGTGCTGCTGGATAACAAATCATCACCCAAATAGGCCAGATTGCTCATGCCTTTGTGTTTTAGCACATGTAATATTCTTTAGAATGCCTTTTTTTGCCTAACCCTACTTTAAGCTTCATCTTAGGTGATCTTGGTCCTATACACAAGGCCTTCTATGATGGCCCCAAGCATAATAATTCCTTCATCTTCTGTGTACCCACAGCGCCCATCATAGAAGTTGATACACTCTTTTGGGACTGTTTGTGTACAGGTATGCTATTTATCTCAGACAGTAATCTCATCAAAGGCTGGGTCCACATATCTTTCCTGATAGCCTATGAGTACTCCATAAATGTTTGTTAGATGAATGCATGAACATAAGATATTTGCAGTGCGATTAGGCAGAAAAAATGGGCCTGGAAGAGAGTAGCTATAAATAATAAAATTGAATAAAATAATAAATGTATTTTAGCACCTATGACTAAAGATAGGTACACATTCTCTTCAACTCTAGGTTTAAGAGTCTCTATGTATGTCAGGACTCTTTTGGAGTCAGTACCTGTCTTGTGGCAGAAACTCCTTTTTCTAGATGTCAAAGCTTTCTGTCAATGACCTGATTGGCCTTCAGGGCTGAGAAGAAAAATATTTTATAGAGATTAGAAAATGGACTATTTGGAAGAAAACCTTAGGTATTGTCAGCCATTGGTTGAGTTACAAAACTGAGACCAAGAAACACAGCTCTGGAAGGAACTAGCAAGAAAATCAAGTTCACTTACATTTCAGTCAGCCAGGCTCTAGGTGGCCTACTGTTCAGCATCTCCAATCCTGCCTGATTGCTAAAGCTGGTGGATGTGTAACAATCTCACAAATGATCAGAACAGCAATAGTAGTATAAATTGCTCACAGCAGGCTAACTAAAGCAAATGTGCCCAGGTGTTTATTAGCAAGAACCCCGGACTGGAAGGCAGAAACCAATTATGTGCCCTTCAACAAATAGTTGCTCATCTCTTATTTTCAATATCCCCATTTAAACAGTAAGAGGTTGGAACTAGATGCCAAGTGTCCTTGCAGTTCCAACTAATCCCTTGGATATTTAAAAATTTTCCATGTGTCTTGAACAAAAGCTCAATTCTCAAGATAGCTGCAATATCCCACCAATCTGACCTTTATTCTTAAGGCAAAAAGGGGGTTTTGTGACTTGAAGAACCAGACACAAGAGAAATGTTTTTCACTGAAAAATCTGCTTCTTGTGTTGGACACTGAAAAGATTCCATGAGAGTTTAATAAAGAAAATTGTGTTCCTTCTCTCCACTTACATTATTATTTCCAAGATACTGCCTCTTATGAGTAATGCCAAGGGGAAATTACTTTATGTCTACCCAGCAGTTCTGGGGACGTGAAGAATAAGACAAAAACAAATAGATTTATCAAGGCCGAATGCAAAGGTAGTGATTTCTGATTAGGAGCAGAGCTGATTTATAATAACTTTTCTATCTTCATTCCCATCCTCTTCTTGTCCATTCCACCTAAGCACAGAGCAGAGAGGAAAAAACAGATGTTTGTGGGGACAGGGTAGTTCACAAGCCAAATTATTCTGTGATCTTTTCATTGATTCTTAAACACATCCTAATGTTCTCTGACCTTCTGCATCATACTGTCTTCCCTTCTTGCCCTCCCTGTCTCCCTCTACCTAGCTAGGACTTTCAATATCCCTTTAAGCTTTTTCTGCAATAGAAAGCACTGTGTACCCAGGTTAACAATGTCCTCAACTCCTGCCCTGTGTCAATAGTTAGCTGCATATGTGAGTGTTATCTTTCTCCTCCTATACGGGTAATCACTGTCAGGGCAGAAATTGTGCTTGTGTCTCTGTTCTTTCTTCTATTCTTGGTATTATCCCATAACTACCTTATTCATAGAAAATGCTTGCTCAAAGGTAACCAAAGATAATTAGAGCATCTTTTATATGACTGAAAGATTCCTGAGGAACTGAGGAAACATTTACTCTCTGATGAATAGAAGATAGCTGGTATAGAAAGAACACTGGATTTGCACTCTGGTTTGCTAGGTTTTGTGACTCTGAAAAAAATCACTTTCACTTCATGAATTCTTATCTCTGAAATAAGGATGGTAATAATGTCTGCGATATGTCCCTCACAAGGTTACTACAGGGAGAAAATGGGGTAAAAAGCACCCTTGGTTCCTGACAACCAGGGTCCCTACATCACAAATGTTAGGGGCAAGCCTGAATAGGATTATCTGTGACAGTGTGCCTTAGAAGTTGTAGCATGCTGTGAACATCTCATGGGTTATTAGCAATGATCATTGTAATGGTAACAATTATGCATTGAACCTCCTGTGCCTTCCTAGACATGTAGATGTCTGTAATTTGACAATAAATATCTCCTGGTATCTCACTCTCATCAACCAAAGAGAAACAGTGTTAGGCAATAATATTCTGGGAATATTTTCTTCCTAAGATCTTGCTTACTGACATTGTTACAGTAGCACTGGGGTTGAGGAGAATGAGAAATTGGGACCCTACACATGTGATTCCTTACAGGCATTTCTTTATTTATTGCTTCAACAAGACACTTCCCCATCAGACTTCTCCTGTAATTGCCTAGAAATCATATATATTCCTCTCAGTCTCATATATTGATGTTTTATTAAGCAGGAATTCTTATCCTTAGTAGTACTTGGGTCCTGAAATGGTCTGGGCAGAGGTATCTGTCTAAGGGAGGAAGCTACTAGAGGAATCAGTGACACTGTAATTTTTGCTATGTGGGTCCCATTTTTACACAGGAGGCTACCATCTAGGCCAGGGAAAGTTGGTACTCAAAACATTTGAAAGAAACCAGAGGGGAAACCTTGGAATAGATTATTATGCAGGCTAACACAGGGAAATGAGTATGTGGACATGGCAAATCATACTCCATCCAGATTTCCATTGAGGAATCCATGCATAATTTTTCCCACATGTTGCCTGTGTTGGGAAAGCATGAGCTCTTTATACTTGACCTCTGAAGTTTCTGAAGTCCTCCATTACCTTTGCATTTTTGTTTTAAATGGTCAGTTGCTGCATGTGTGTGTGTGTATGTCTGTGCACTTGTGTTCTCCAAGAACTGTCTCTTTCAACAAAGCAATAGCAGTCCCTGTGAGCAGCAGAGTTGTCTTTTGCATCTGTTCATTTTCAGGGTAAAGATATTCTTTCTACATATCTCTCTTCTCCAGTGCAATCTTTAAATTGGTTAACTCATACAATAGCCTGCTGAGAAGAATTATTTCAGAAATAATTAAACTGCGATCAGGAGTGAATGAGTCAGAACCTGGTGTTTCCAGGCTTCATGGGGGGTGGCTAAGGAAGTAGAGTTAGGGCAGATAATTTATATTTGTTTTGCTAAAGGTGGTAGGGTAGGATTCAGATCTGATCCGAAAATCTGAGTACCAAATGCTGCTTTGAGAGGCTATCTAGTTCCTTTAATCCATCCCTTATGTATATAAAGACTTGAAACTCACTGAACCTAAGCAAACAAAATCCTGTTATTCTTAAGATCACACCATTGTTGCTGAGTGGGAACTCAGCCCTATGTTTAATAACATTTATTTTAGATTAATTGCATTCTCTGTTCACCTCTCTTTTAGGTTAACAATTCATGCTGAGTGTCCCATGCATTTGGAAGATTTTCCCATGGATGTGCATGCCTGCCCACTGAAGTTTGGAAGCTGTATGTATTTTCTCATTTTTTCCTCCCGGTCTTCCAAAAGAAACATAACATATTCTATTGTGTCTACTAGAAGTTTCTAAATCTTAGGTCTTTAATTCAGGCTGGTATAGGAGTGGGTCACAGGAGTGGGGTTGAACAGTATTAACTGATCAGGAGGAGATTCAGTATTTAATAGAATTTTCTATCTAAGCAGCAAACCTTATTTTACTATTTCAGACTAATTTTTCTGTCATTAGATTGAAACATTAACATATGTATCCTAAATTGCCCAAAGTCCAGAGCAAGACAGAACTGATATAGAATACAGTAGGTGCTTCCTAAGGACAAGATATATCAAACAGAATGTATTTATTTTTTTAAATGTCTCTCCTACCTATATCTTCACATACCTCTGTCCAATTCTCAACAGCAAATCGTAGGCAGAAAGAGACTCCAAAGACTTTCTCATTTTTTAGAGTATTGCCTTTCCCAATAGCTATAAATCTTACAGAGATAGTAGTAGATAAATAGCCCATTTTCAAATGACTAGAAAAGTCAAAATTGAATAGAATTTGAGTGTGTTTTTCAATCTAAGAATTTGAGAGAAAGTTTCATATAGGGAGTCATCAGAGTAATGTATCAAGATCTGTGTTGATCCTGTCTAAATTGAATTTAGCTCTGTGTTTTGAAATAGAGCATTTGAAAAGATCCAAATAATTAAGTGTGACATATTTTTCAATCATTAGTTTGTCAAATATATACTGATTGTCTCCCGTGTGCCAGGCTCTATTCTAAGAGCTTGGAATTCATTCATTAATAAAACAAAAACCCTTGCCCTTGTGGAGTTTATATTACATGGAGGACAGTGACAGTGAAAGATAAAATCAACAACAAATGAAAAAGTAAAGTATAAAGTATGTTGTAAAGTGAGAAACACCATGGGAAAACATAAAAATACTACAGAATCAGGGGAATCCTCCACCTAGACAAGTACTAGTCATATCATTGAAATTGAAAATACAGTGATCAGAATCATCCTACTTTTTTTTTTTCCCAAAAAGTGACATTTGAACAGAAATGTTACGGAAGTAAAGGGGTTACCAATGCAGATATCTGAGGAAATAGTGCTCCAGGTAGAACGAACAAGCAGGAAAAGTACCTTAAGTTAGGGAAGTATCTGGCTTGTTCAGAAAATATCAAAGTAGCCAATGTGGCTGGCAAGAATGAGGAAGGGGGGAGGGCAAGGACAGGGTGAGACCAAACTAGGGCCAGACCAACTAGAGTCCTTTTTTTTACAGCATATTGTGGGGGTACAAATGTTAAGGTTACATATATTGTCCTTGCCCCCTCCCCCGTCGAGTCAGAGCTTTAAGCATGTCCATCCCCCAGTTGGTGCGCATGGCATTCATCATGTATGTATATACCCATCCCCTCCCCCTCACCTGCCTGACACTCAATAAATGTTATTCCTATATGTCCACTTAGGTGTTGATCCATTAATACCAATTTGCTGGTGAGTACATGTGGTGCTTATTTTTCCATTCTTGGGATACTTCACTTAATAGAATGGGTTCCGGCTCTACCCAGGAAAATACAAGAGGTGCTATATCACCATTGTTTCTTATAGCTGAATAGTACTCCATGGTATACATATACCACATTTTATTAATCCACTCATGTATTGATGGGCACCTGGGTTGTTTCCACATCTTTGCAATTGTGAATTGTGCTGCTATAAATATTTGAGTGCAGGTGTCTTTTTATACAGTGACTTTTGTTCTTTTGGGTAGATGCCCAGTAATGGCATTGATGTATCAAATGGTAGATCCACTTGTATCGCTGTAAGGTATCTCCATATTGCTTTCCACAGAGGTTGCACTAGTTTGCAGTCCCGTCAGCAATGTAAGAGTGTTCCTATCTCTCCACATCCACACCAACATTTATTGTTTTGGGACTTTTTGATAAAGGCCATTCTCACTGGAGATAAGTGGTATCTCATTGTGGTTTTGATTTGCATTTCCCTGATGATTAGAAATGTTGAGCATTTTTTCATATGTTTGTTGGCCATTATTCTGTCTTCTTTTGGAAAGTTTCTGTTCATATCCTTTGCCCACTTTTTGATAGGGTTGTTTGATTTTTCCTTGCTGATTTTCCTGAGTTCTAAATAGATTCTAGTTATCAGCCCTTTATTGGATTTGTAGCACGTGAAAATTTTCTCCCATTCTGTAGGTTGTCTATTTTTTCTCTTGACAGTTTCTTTGGCATGCAGAAACTTTTAAATTTGATCACATCCCATTTATTTATTTTTGTTGTTGCTGTGATTGCCTTTGAGGTCTTCTTCATAAATTCTTTGCCTATGCCAATGTCTGGAAGAGTTTTCCAGGGATGTTGTTGAGAATTTTTGTGTCTATATTCATGAGGGATATTGGTCTGCAGTTTTCTTTTTTTGTTGCATCCTTTCCTGGTTTTGGCATCAGGCTTATGTTGGCTTCATAAAATGTGTTGGGGAGCATTCCATCCTTCTTGATGTTGTGGAATATTTTCCGCAGGATAGGCATGAGTTCTTTTTTGTGTGTGTGGTAAAATTTGGGTGTGAAACCATCTGGTCCAGGACTTTTCTTTTTAGGAAGGTTTTTTATTGCTGTTTCAATTTTGGCACTTGATATTGGTCTGTTTAGGAATTCTATTTCTTCCTGGTTGAGCCTAGGGAGGCTATGTGTTTCTAAAAATTTGTCCATTTCCTCCACATTTTCTAGTTTATGTACATAAAAGTTTTTGTAGTATTCATAGTTTATATCTTGTATCTCCATGGCATCGGTTGTAATTTCTCCTTTTTTTCCTAATGGAGCTTATTAGAGATTTTTCTTTTCTGCTCTTCACTAGTCTAGCCAACAGAGTGCCAATTTTGTTTATTTTTTCAAGAACCAACTTTTTGTTTTATTAATCTTCCATATAGTTTTCTTGTTGTCAATTTCATTTAGTTATGATTTGATCTTATTAATTTCACTTCATCTGCTGGGTTTTGGGTTTGCCTGTTCTTCTTTTTCCAGCTCTTTGAGTCAATTCATTAGGTTGCATATTTGTGATCTTTCTGTCTTTTGGATATAGGCATTTATGGAAATAATCTTTCCTGTAAGAACTGCTTTAGCTGTGTCCCACAGATTTCGGTAACTTGGGTCTCCTTTGTCATTTAGTTCAAAGAATCTCTTGATTTCCATCTTGAATTCCTCATTTATGAAGTAATCATTCAGCAGAAGGTTGTTTAGTTTCCACAACTTTGTGTAGAAATGAGAGTTTCTGTTAGGGTTGATTTCTACTTTTATTACACTGTGGTCTGAGAAGATGCATGGTATAATTTCTATTTTCTAAAAAATTTTTGTGACATGCTTTGTGTACTAGGATATGGTCAATCTTAGAGAATGTCCCATGAGCTTATGAGAAGAATGTATATTCATTTTTTTTTGGTAGAATATCCTGTAAATATCAGTCAGGCCCATTTGTTCTAGGTTTCTGTTTAAGTCCATTATTTCTTTGTTAATTTTCTGTTTGGAGGATCTGTCCTGTGCTGTCAGTGCGGTGTTGAAGTCTCTGGCTATTATGGTATTGCTGTTTGTCAATTTGTTTAGATCAGGTAGAGTTTGCTTTATGAATCTGGGTGCACCTAAGTTGGGTGCATACATATTTAGAATTGTTGTGTCTTCTTGTTTAACTGTGCCCTTCACCATTATATAGTGACACTCTTTGTCTTTCATTGCTTTTGTTGATTTAATGACTAAGTTATCTGAAATCAAAAGTGCCATGCCAGCCTTCTTTTGGCTTCCATTTGCTTTAAATATTGATTTTCATCCCTTTACCTTGAGTCTAAACGCATTCTTTCAGGTTACATGTGTTTCCCAAAGATAGCAGATTCTTGGCTTGTATCTTTTTATCCACTGAGCCAGTCTAGGTCTGTTTAATGGGGAGTTCAAGCAATTCACATTTATTGAGAGAACTGATAGGTGGGGCAAATTTCTGTTATCCTATTGGATTGAACTTTGTTGCTTTGTTTTCTCTCTTGAGCCATTGTGCTATCTGGCTTTTGATGTTTAGCTTTTCAGTGGTTTTACATTCGTGAGTGTTATTGTCCTGATCTGTGTGTAACTCTGTTTTGAGTACTTCTTGGAGGGCTAGTCTTGTCTTTGTGAATTTCCTCAGTCTTTGCTTATCTGAGAACGTCTATTTCTCCTTTGTATGCAAAACTTAGTTTTGCAGGGTAGAAGCTTCTAGGCTGGGCATTATTTGGTTTGAGAAGAGTGAGAATGGGGCACCAGTCTATTCTTGCTTGTAAGGTTTCAGTTGAGTAGTCTGGCATTATTCGGATGGGCTTTTCCTGTATGTTACTTATTTTTTTCACCTTACAGCTCATAGATGGGCCTCGTTAGAGTATATTTTGTTCAATCTGATGACTGCATGTCGTGATGTCTTCCTGTTTGCACTGAATCTCCCAGGGGTCCTTTGAGCTTCTTGTACCTGGATATCTCAATTTTTAGCAAGGCCTGGAAAATTTTCCTCTAGTATATCTTTAAATAGCTTATCCAACCCTTGCATGTTTTCTTCTTCACCCTCAGGGATGCACATAACTGTCACATTAGGCTTCTTCACATAATCCCACATTTCTTATAGGCTTTGCTCTTTTGTCTTGTTTCTCTGCTCTATCTCTGTGACTGACTTATTTAATTGGAGGTTGTTATCTTCAACCCCTCAGATTCTTTCTTCCATTTGATCTGCCCTGTTCTTGAGGCTTTCCATTGTGTTTTGTAGTCCCTTGAATAAATTTTTCATCTCCACGAGTTGTTTGATTTTTATTTAATATTTCAATTTCTTTAGTGAATTTTTCTTCCAAGAAAGAATTGGATTGAATTTTTCTGTGGTTTCTTGTTGGTTATCCATTTTTTTCTTGCATGTTATTTAGTTTTCTTACAATCCATGTTTGAAATTCTTCTGTCATTTTAGTGTTCTGACTTTGATTAATGTCCATTGCTAGACAGCTGGTGTTCCTCTTTGTGGATGTGCTTTCCATTTGATTCTTCATACTTCCAGAGTTCTTTTGCTGATTCCTTGCCATCTAGATCAGTTGTTGCTTCTTACCTTTAGATTTTTGTTTGGATAAAGACATGCCTTGTTCAGTCTCTGAGCCAGTAGATAGTGTTTGTGGGTGATATTTGACCACACTGTTTATGATGAGTCAGTAGATGTAGTAAAAGGGTGTGCAGAATTACCTTCCTGTCAATAGGTGGTGCTTGCTGGGAGGAGCAGGTTGCAGTGTTGATTTTGGGTCCTGTTACCAGCTCTTGTTCCTCTGGAGAGGTGGTCTAGTGCCTCAGGTGGTGGGTGTGTCCCTGGGACTTCCAGGTATGTCCTTATTCTCCACCTCATTTGAGGCAGGTCCAGGAGTGAGTCTGGGCAGAGCTGGGCTGAGCAAGCCTGCCCTCAAGCAGCACAAATGCTGTTAGCAGGGATCAAAGGTCTGTTGTCTGCTTCTTGGAAAAGCTGTCAGAGTGGGGCTGGAATGGCCCAACTCAGCTGAAAAGTCTGCATGTGGGAGTGGAGCTGTCTGAGACCTGCAGTGTGGAGCAGGCCTCGCTCCTTTCCACCCTCCCCTATTCCACAGTTTCTCCTGGGCCTCTGCCAGCAGGTAGGACCTCACGCCAGTGAATCTCCCCTGGCTGTGATGTTGGCCAGGAGGTTCTCTGCCCAGGATCACAGCTTGGGCTGGGCACATAGCCCTCCCTTGGGAGGAGGGTTGCCCTCAAGCACGCTGGTCTGCCCCTGAAGGCACACACACCACAGCATGTTCATTCACAAATATCCCTTCTGTTTCCCAGAGTAATGTTATCAAGACCTGGGTGTACAGACCCTGGGCCCTGGAAATCAGTCCCTGACCCCGCCAGGGAGATGAGTGCTGGTCTCCAGTCACCCATGTGGTGTCCAAGCTGGATTGATGCTTCTCCACCTCGGAATTTGCCTCATTCTCCTGGAGTCACCAGGCTAGCAGCACCTCGGAGGGCTGGCTGGTAGGGAGCTCACAGTCTGAGTACCCCTCAGTCTGTTGTAGGACCCCAAAAGGAAAAGTCCTGTTCCTTGGAGATGCCTCTGTGTGATGGCTAAATTGTCTCTTTGGGCACCCACGAGTAGGGAAGGGGAAGGAGAGAATGAAGCAATATGGCACCTGCCGATCGGCTTGGGTCTGTGCATGAGGAGGTGCCCCAAGGGAGCTGGGAGCTTGGTGCCCTGACCTCAAGAGGCCCATTGCTCACTGGCAGCAGCTGTCTCTCAGCTGGTGTTGGCAGGTCTCTCCAACCACTCAGGATCCCACCGGCAGTCCGAGATGCAAGGGAGGGGAAAGTTAACTGTTCCACCTATGCTGTCGCTGGTCTCCAAGCCTCTCAGGGGCCTTTCTCCTTGAAGTTGTCTTCTGCAATTTCTTTCCATGGAGTCTCCTGTAGTCTCAGGTACCCTTCCTTCCGACCTTCGTCCAATGTATGTTTGTCTGCTTGTTTATTTTTTTCACTTTCTTCTAAAATCTCTCTTTTTTGCAGAGACACGCTTGCTGGTGGTTTTTCTCATCTGCCATCTTGAAGCTCTTTTTCAAACTCCTCTCTAATTGTTATTATTTTCTTGCTTCTGACAGCTTTGGGTTTAGTTTGCTTTTCTTTTTTAAGTTCCTCAAGTTGTAAAGTTTGGTTTTTGATTTGTGATCTTTTTTCTTCTTTAATGGAAGCACTAACAGCTATAAATTTCCCTCTGAGTGCTGATTTTGCTGCATTTCATTAATTTTGGTATGGTGTGTTTTTGTTTTCATTAGTCTCAAAGTATTTTCTAATTTTCTTCCTGATTTCCTTTTTGACCCATTAGTTGTTTAAGAGTGTGTTATCTAATTTCCACATATTTGTGAATTTTCTTGTTTTGCTTTTGGTATTAAGTTCCAGTTTCATTCCATTGTGGTGAGAGAAGATATATTGGATTATTTCAATCTTTTAAAATTTATTGTGGCTATTTTTTTGTGACCTAATATATGATTTATACTGGAGAATGTTTCATGTGCACTTGAAAAGAATATGTACTCTGCTGTTTATGGGTGGAGGGTTCTGTGTGGGTCTATTATATGTAGTTGGTTCATGTTGCTTTTCAAGACCTTTATTCCTTTACTTATTCAGTCTGATTGTTTTATCCATTAATGAAAGTGATGTATTGAAGGCTCCAACTATTATTGCAGCATTGTCAATTTCTACCTTTATTTCTCAATCTTTGCTTCATATATGTTGGGCCTCTATTGTTAGATATATATATTTATAATTGTTATATCTTAATGACAGATTTTTCTTTTTTATCAATGTATAATATCCGTTTTGTCTCTTATTTCAGTTTTGACTTAACATCTGTTTTATTTGATATTAGTATGGCCACCCCAGCTCTTTTTTGTTACTGTTTGCATAGAATATCTTTTTCCATCCCTTTCACTTTAAGTACATGCATGTCTTTGGATCTAAAGTGAGTATCTTATAGATAGCACATAGTTGGATGATTTTTAAATAATCCATTCTGCCAATCTCTACCTTTTAAGTGGAAGATTTCATATATTTACATTTAAAGTAATCACTGATAAGGAAAGATTTCTTTTTCCCTTTTTTGCTATTTGTTTTCTATGTGTCACATCATTTTTGTTCCTCAAATTCTTCATCATTGTCTCTGTTTTCTTTAACTGACTTTATTTTGTAGTCACATATTTTGACTCTCTTCTCATTTTTTAGGTGTTGTAAAAAGTCATTTTCTTAGTGGTTACACTGGGAATTAGGGTAACCACTAAGAAAACATCTTAAACTTATAATCATCTAGATTGAAACAATATCAATTTAATTTTGACAGTATAAAAACTGGTCATATACAGCTCAGTCTCTCTCTCTTTAAGTTTTTTTTTTTGTTTTTGAGACAGAGCCTCACTCTGTTGGCTGGGCTAGAGTGCCGTGGCATCAGCCTAGCTCACAGCAACCTCAAACTCCTAGGCTCAAGCAATCCTTCCACCTCAGCCTCCCAAGTAGCTAGGACTACAGGCATGTGCCACCATGCCCAGCTAATTTTTTCTATATATTTTTAGTTAGCCAATGAATTTTTTTCTATTTTTCGTAGAGATGGGGTCTCGCTCTTGCTCAGGCTGGTTTCGAACTCCTGACCTTGAGTGATCCTCTCACCTTGGCCTCCCAGAGTGCTAGGATTACAGGCGTGAACCACTGCATCCGGCCCCCTTTAAGTTGTTAATGTCACAAAATACATCTTTATACATTGTGTACTCTTTAACATAGATTTATAATTTTTGTTTTATGCATTTTTATTTTAAACTATGTAGGAAAAAAGAGTAAATATAAACTCAAAATCCAATAATACTAGCTTTTATGTTTACTCATATAATAACCTTCTGCAGTGTTTTTTATTTCTTCAAATGGCTTTTAGTTACTTTCTTGTGCCATTTCATTTCAGCCTGAAGAATTTCGATTTGTATTTATTCCTTGAAGAGCAGGTCTACTATTGGTGAACTCTCTCTGCTTTTGTTTATCTGGGAGTGTCTTAATTCTCTTTCTTTATAAGAATAGTTTTTCTGGATATCAAATACTTGGTTGACAGTTTTTTTCTTTCAATACTTGAAATATATCATCCCACTTTCTTTTTATTTATTTATTTTTTATTTCATTATATTATGGGGGTACAAATATTGTTAGGATTACATATATTGCCCCTGCTAACCCTCCCCCCCTGCTGTGCTAGAGCTTCAAGCGTGTCAACCCCCTGGTGGTGTGCGTCACACCCATTATGTAAGTATACACTCTTCCCCTCCCCCCCACCTGCCCACCACCGGATAAAAGATTTTTTTTTGACATTTTGGTTACATTGTATTTCTTTGCCTCTCCCTAAGAAGGGTTAGAGGTATTCCCTTCCCCCCACCACAATGCTCGCCATATCCCAAGGATGTGTGTCTCTCCCCCCCCCGACTCCTTGATGAGTACTACCACCATTTGAGCACCATAGTTTTAATCAGAACCAATTTGGTGGTGAGTAGATGTGGAGCCCATTTTCCTGGTCTTGTGTTGCCTCACTTTGGATAACAGGCTTAATCCAAGATAGCATAAACGGTGCTAATTCACTGTCATTTCTTAGATTTGAGTAATATTCCATTGTGAGCATATACCAAATTTTAATTATCCATTCCTGAATTCATGGGCACTTGGGTTGTTTCCAAGACCTTGCAATAGTGAATTGTGCTGCAATAAACATACGGGTGCAGATGTCTTTATAATAGAATGACTTATGCTCTTTTGGGTACATGCCCAACAATGCTATTGCAGGGTCGAATGGTATTTCTATTTCTATTTCTATTTCTATTTCTATTTCTATTTCTATTTCTATTTCTGTTTGAGGTATCTCCAAATTCTTTTCCACAAAGGCTGCACTAATTTGCAGTCCCACCAGCAGTGTAAGAGAGTTCCTGTCTCTCCACATCCTCGCCAGCATTTGTTGTTTTGATCATCCCACTTTCTTATGATATGCATGGTTTCTGATGAGA
>CAUYPO010079363.1:0-35849 GCA_963574435.1 Cheirogaleus major | reverse complement strand
AAGTCAAGCCCAATCTCTCCTCCCCATTGCAAGACCCCATTGTAATGGTCCTATATCTATTGTTATGCCCTCCTTAAATACAGTCTTTCTCCCATCCAAGTACTAACCAGTCCCGACCCTGCTTAGCTTCCAAGATCAGATGAGATCAGGCACGTTCAGGGTGGTATGGCCATGGACAATACAGTCTTTTTTACCATCTTTACCAAGTGTCATGAATAACTTTTTCTCTAATACCCCTCGTGGCTCTTCTTCTCAGCCCATACTGGTCCATGAGATGTTCCTGAATCCTTCAGCTCCCCACCATGTGGGGTCAGGCCCATCTCCACAGTGGGACTCTCTGGCTCCACCATTGAGGCAGTTGCCTCTAGCTCTCCAAGGTGAACGTCAGGCACCATTCACAGTCCACTTTACCTTCCTCAAGCCTGAGTGAGGGACTAGTCCTTTTTGTCTCTTGATTGTAGGGAGCACTTCAAAGCTCTTCATGTATTATAGTAGCCTTGAAGTCCCCGTCTTCAAGATATATATCCTCATTGTCTCGGAGGTGCACCTTCACTGTCTCAGGTCAGTCTCCCTAGAAGCAGAGCCTTAAGTGGGGATTCTCACTTAAGTGATTTATTGAAGTATCCTCATTAGAAGAAGACAGAGGAAAAGGATAAAGTTGGAGGGCAGGGGGAGGAGAAAACAAGCAAGAATGTGACCCCAGCTGGGGCCTAGTGACAGTCTCATCCCAGAGGGAACACTCTGCAGCCCACAGTGCATCACAAAGAGAGGCCCACCTTGGGGTGAGGAGTTGAATTTATTTTCTCCTGCTGGTTGGCCCAAGGTTTGCTGGCCAAGGTTGTCTGGCAAAGGGAAATTCTCCAGAGAAGGGGGCAGCTGAGAATTGGTATGACACAAACCCCTCAGGAGCTGATGGGTGGGGAGGGGGTGTGGCCACTGGTCAAGGGGCTCTGAAGGGGCATTAACAACATCTACTGTACCCACCCACCCCACCCTTCTCTCTAAAGATATTTTCTTCCCCAATCCCATCTTGATCTCTTGGAGCAGTTCAAGGATTGTGGATCAGGTTCTTGAAGACATTTCCTCTTCAATGTACTAATTTGTGTGTTGCGGGGGGAGTGTCTGTCTCACGCACTGTGATATCTGACATCTATCATGGTGTCCCCCACCTGAAACAGAGGCAGGAGGAGCTCCACTTTATCATCCTCTTACTCTGAGGAGTGTTCAGGTTTTTCTTATATACCAATGACCATAGAGCTCAATGCCTTAATCCCACAGGAGAGAGCCCAGAATGCTGAGTGAACTCAACACTAAGTCCGATATGGTTTCCCTGGTAGCTACTCATTCTCTTTCTCTCAAGCAGACGGCACCTGATAAATAGCTGGGGAGAGGAGGGTGCATTTCATGAAATAGAACACAGCCAACTGGAACAAACACAGAACTTCTGATGAAAAAAAAAGTAAGCTCATTAGGTAAACTGGACTAACAAGTCACACAGAATGACTTTTAGAGTATCCATAACCAAGCTGGGCTGGAACTGCTTCCTGGAAATCTTACCGAGGCATTCAGGAACTGTGTGGAGGACAGACAGACAGAGAGGAGAGAAGAGACAGTGGCTGGTATAGCAGGATGTTGCCCATCTCCCACAGCTCCCACTCCAGGGATGCCCAAAGGGCTGCAGTTAATTGAGGGTGAGAAGTAACAGAGGGAGCTGACAGAATCACCTGGTTTCCCATGCCCATTTCCTATTTTTTCTCCCATGATAAAACAGCTTTTAAAATCATACTTAAGTTTGATTTAAGTGGCTCACGCCTATAATCCTAGCACTTTGGGAGGCCGAGGTCAGAGGATCGCTTGAGCTCAGGAGTTTGAGGTTGCAGTGAGCTATGATGATGCCACTGCACACTAGCCTGGACAACAAAGTGAGACTCTGTCAAGGAAAGCAAAAACTCATACTTAAAAGATAGAAAATAGTCCATGAGCTACACATTCCTGACCAAAGTTCTCTCTTCACTGAATCACAAGGGTGTTGAAACTGGAAGGGACCCTAGACTTTATGCAGAAAGGCATTCTCCTTTCACAGATGAGGATCTGTGGCACAGAGAAGTTGTTATTGCCATGAAGCTCTTTCAGACTGGCTACTCACAGGCCAAAGCTGACATGCAGAGTCTTGGTTAAAATATGAATTAGTTGTAAATATTGAAAAACCAGGAGATCTCTCTCTCTCTCTCTCTCTCTCTCTCTCTCTCTCTCTCTCTCTCTCACACACACACACACACACACACACACACACACACACCTGATTTTATAGCTTCTTTTGGAAGACTGGAGACCTAGCAACATCCAGGACTGAATATTGATGACAATCTAGTTTGCTATGTCCCAGACCCAATCA
The DNA here is from genome assembly GCA_963574435.1 of Cheirogaleus major. Taxonomy (NCBI): domain Eukaryota; kingdom Metazoa; phylum Chordata; class Mammalia; order Primates; family Cheirogaleidae; genus Cheirogaleus; species Cheirogaleus major. The sequence goes on along the minus strand of CAUYPO010079363.1, from coordinate 33,454 downwards.
GTTTAACTGATCTATATTACCACCTGGTCCCTATAGGTACCTCAGTTTGTGGGTTCTCAGTTATGGTATTTATCCAGAGTCTTGTAGTTAGTTACAGACTTGTGTAGGAGTCTGTGGCAAAATAGAAACATGGTAGGCACTGGCAAGAAAATTCTACAGGGGCCAAGACTTATAAGTACCCCTGGTCCAGAAGTGGTGTTGAAACCAATTGGCATGGGCTCTCTGCCAGGATGGCTAACCACAGCTTTGGTTAGTATGATGAAGGGGCAGGTGATGGGTAGTAATCTAAACTAGACAGCAAGATGTGGGAGTTCAGGATATTAGGAAGAATGACACAGAGTCTTGTGACAAACCATTGGTGGCATCAGAAAAATTCTGGCATGAATTTTCAAGGTCCCAGACACAGGGTAGGATCCCAGTCCCAATTTAGAGGAATGAGTATTGGTCAGAACAAGGCAGAACTCAATCTCGGAAGAAGAGCTGGAATATCAGAAGAGTTCTAAGGTCAGGGGAATAATAGCAGGACACAGGTATGTTGCTAGAACTGGGATCTCAAGTCAGAGTAGACCTAGGAGGTAGTTGACTTGTTGCAGAGCCATGTGGGCTCTGTAAGTTCCTTCCTGCTGATGTCCTACAGCTTGAGGCTTGAAGGTATTGATACCTGAGAGCTTAGCTATGGACAGAGGTGTGTCTCAGGGCAGTGAACCAAGCCAGTGACGACATTTGCTGCCTAGCCTCCTTCACCAAGCATTCCACCCACTACTTCTCGTTCTGTAAACTGAACCTTCACATAATTAAAAAAAACCTGACTTTGCCCTGAATCTTCACTATGTCTCTTTTCATATTTATAAATACCAAAGCTAGAATAAACAAAGGGAGAATTCTGGTAATTTTTCAGCTTGGCAGCAGGTGAAAAAATGAGCCCACAATGCTGTCAAGAGCTATGGGAAGCAACAATGGCACTTGTCAGCTGTTACTTTTAGTGGGCATTAAGTTTAATGAAATGGCCCCGTTGTACAAAAGCGGGGTGGGGAATAGGTGACAGCTCTGAAGACAGATAGTGAAAGACTTGTCTCTGCACCTACAGATACAAAGTTTTGCTGAAAATACCTTTAAAGGTGACCTTCTTGGGTAACTGTGCCTCATTATGAACTGACTCTGGTTTCTAGGGCTGTTCCTTTTTGTTAAATTGTGGGAAAGATGAATCAGTCAATCTGGGCAAAAACTACACACCACAAAGGAGAGCCAGGCTGGACACATAATAATTACCAAAATTTTCTGGGTCCCCTACTCGGGTCCAGGTACCAAGCTGACTGCCTTATATCTCATTTCTCACAACGTCCCTAAAAGCTAAGCACTATTATTATCTATATTTGCATGGGAGGAAACCAAGGCTTAGAAAATGAAATGAGTTATGCAAGCACACACCACTGGTGAGAAGTGGAGCTTCATACAGAGCAGCTCTGCCTGTCCCAGAGGCAAAGCGTTGAAGTCCTCACCAGTGGTGCAAGCCCTGACGTGGCAATGTCACCAGTTGACAGCCCCAGGCTCCATTTTCCCTGTCCTCCTTAGCAGCAGAATCCCATGTTTATTCTGGGTAGCAATACTAAAGAATTCTAGACTAGTAGGCTAGCTGATACATTGCACCGATGGCCACAGTTAATAACTTCCCTGTGCCCATGTCCCTTACAGTGAGACTTGTAGTAGCAGGTGTGATGGTAGCCAAGTGTAATAGTGCTCTACTGTGTTAGGTACTGTTCTAAGCTCTCCTATGGATTCTGGCATTTAGTTGGTTATTCAGTTGTTTCATTTATTTTTTTATTAAAAGACTGGTTATATAGAACTTATATTTTCCATGTAAACCATGTTATTTATATAAATATATATAAAGCTGAAGTTCATAGCTTTTATATATAGGTAAGCCGAAATTAATATATTTTACATCTATGTATTGAATATTTTATTATACATATAACCTGAAGTTCACATGAAAGCACTCTTTAATCCGTAATATCATGAAACCAATGTACTAGTTTGAGGTCCTATGAGTAGAGTCATTTGATAAAGCAAGAATAAGAGGGAGGAGAATACTTTTACTCTGGGCAATTTTGAAGCAGGTGAATTGGGTCTTGTTTTCCTTCTCTGTGTCGCTAGCATCCCCCACCTTGCACCCCCATGCCCAGTGTCTTCCTGTGGCCAAGTCCCTCAGCATGACGTCCACAGGCTTTGTCACACCCCTGCCGTGTGCCTCATGACTCAAACCCCAACTTCAAGCAGAATTTCCCTTGCTCATTGTAGAAATTTCAGATAGATGTTTTGAGGAATATCATCTCTAAGTAGGAATTTGTCAAGAAAAGCAGAGAAGCTCGGGCAGGTGGGAGTGAGGGGGTCGTGGCGTCCTGCGGGGAGAGGCCTCCGCCCCAGGGGTCCTCGTCTGGCTCCTCTGAATCTGGCCTGCTGACCACACGTCTTCCCTGTCTACTTCCGAGTCCAGGGACTCTCTAAATCCAGCACTTAAAAAAAAAAAAAAAAAAAAAACAGTGGGCAAGTGGGAGGGAGGTGGACGATGGGAGGTTGCTCGGTGGGTGCAATGTGTGTTGCTTTAGTGATAGATGCACTGAAGGCCTTGGCTTCACACAATGCGATATATCAATGTAACACAATTTCACTTGTACCCTACAAATATATATAAACAAAAAAGAAAAAAAAAGAAAAGGAGAACCCCCCCTACACACACACAGCTTCTATGGTAGCATCAGTGGAAACTTTGGAGATAGATTGTTCTTTGTATTTACAAGTTAGTCTGATATGTAGTAAAAGCATGGAAAGCCTCTAAAAAATGTGTACACTTTGACCCCAAAATTCCTCATTTAGGAGTTTATCTTAAAGAAATAAGTGAATAAGCACATAAGGATGTTTGTCAGAGTACTTTTTAAAATGTATTATTAGAGATTTTTCCATTTTTCCCAAAGTGTGTTTTAGAAAACTAATTTCTTGCAATTATTCTTAAATCCCAGAGGGGAGGTTGGGAGAGCCCCTGATTTCTTAAATAACATGTAATATTGTTGATGGGGTTTGTTGTTGTTTTAGCTGTTCCTAGTCTTTGGAAGTAGTGCCATGCCAAGGCCTGGCAGTGGGACAGTCTTCCTTAGGGACAGGCAGTAAAGGAGTACATTTCACAGCAATCCCCAACCTTTTTGGCACCAGGAACCGATTTCATGGAAGACAATTTTTCTGGGGGTGGGGGGACGGTGGCGAGGCACAATTCAGGCGGGATGTGAGAGATAGGAAGCAGCTGTAAATACAGGTGAAGCTTTGCTCCCCAGACAGTGCTCACCTCCTGCTGTGCAGTGGGGTTCCTAAGTTTCATAGAAGACAATTTTTCCTAACAGGCCACTGACCGATACTGGGCCCTGGTCTGGATATTTGGGACCGTGGCTGTAGAGGATTTAATAAGGACAATAATTTGAATAACAAATTCAAGAAGCGGTCTGTTCTTTATTATTTTATGTCAGCAATTCTAATCAATGCCAGCAATAAAATACTCTTACCCCCAAAGATATTTTGTTGGTTTAAATTTTAAACAATTGCAGTGCCTAATATGGAGTCGAAGTAAATATATGTGGTTTCAAATTAGCATATTTTATTCTTATCTTTTTATAAGCATTATATTTTCTATGGAGAACTCAAAATTATACAGTTGCTGCCACTCTTTGGAGCCCCCTCTTCCTTAAGCCACCCCCCCTCCCCACCCTGCAGAATAGAATGAGCTAGGAAGAGTCTTGTGAGAAGACATTCCAGACAGTTCAGAAACATTTGAGCTCCCTTCAGGTGCAGTTTGAGTCTCCAATCCCTGAGATACACATATTTCCTCTTTTAAACAAGTATATTTGAAATAAACACTCATAGAATAGTGACTTTAAAAACAATGAAACTAAAAAAAAAGAAAAAACAAACAAAAACAAAACTGAGAATCTGACTTACTTTAATTCTGACATTCTCTGTGACCAAATTTAAAACAGTGACAAGGAGTACAAAAATGCAAAATGTGATATTTTTGTTTGGCAAATGCAAATTTTAGTTCAACGCATGGCATAGTTTACTGAATTTAAAATAATGTTTTTAAAACTGAAATTTATTCTTCCAGCATTAATTGTTTCAAAACTAAAGAAAAACTCAAGAAAAAAGTTAACATTTCTGATTACTACATGACTATTACTAAAAATAACCTTGTCTTATACAACAGGAGGGTGTTAAAACTGATCTGTTGTAGGTGTCAAATACACTAGGTGTACCATTGCTTGGGAGAAAAACTTAATAAGAAGCCAAGTGTTACTAAGATTTCTCTGAGACTTGTGAAAATTGTTGGTGGGAAAGCAATTTGTCACTGCATGTGTTAATTCTTTAGGAAAAGAATGCCAAGGCTCATGGATATACAATAATAAACTCCTTCCTCCACTTGTACAATTTGTCACCAGCTATGACATCCCTCTACTGTCATGAAAGGTTGTCATTACTCATTAGTAATCCCCAAAACTTTCAGAAGTAACCAATGCTTCAGAAGCTGAGTTGCTATATTAAGAATGGCAAAAACAATTGAGAGAGGTATCTCACATCTACCTTTTTCATGAGTAGAGAGGACTCAAAGCAAACTGTTAGGATAGTAATATGGAGTCCTGGAAGAAGCACAGGTTTTGGAGAAGACTTGGATTTTGGTTGTGGCCCTACCAAAACTACTCACTATTAATTCATTCAAAATGTTTCCTGATTCTCCACTGTGTAGATGCTGGGAATACAATGATGCTCAAGGCTGTTATGGTCCCTGCCCCAAAGGAAGGGGACTCCCCACCTGTCCCTAAAAAAGTAAACAGACAAATGTATGCAACACTTTTTAGTTGTTTTAAGTGCCACAAAGGAAACAGACAAACAGCTTTCTATTATTCCCAGGATAAAGACCACAGTTCTTAACATGGCTGCTACCATCCGCTTCAACCACATCTCACACTTCTCCCTCACTAGCTCTGTCTGTTCCAGCCGCAGCTTTCTTTTAGTTCCTCAAATGCATGTTAAACAGGCCTTCCTGTTTCGGGGCCTTGACATATGTTGGCCACCTTCACCCCTACTTTGCCTCAGTTAAATCCTAATATGCCTTTCAGATCTCAGGACAAATATATTTGCAGAGAGACTTCCTGATATCCACCTATGTACACTCCCCCTGGACATCCCCAACATACATGCCATCAAGGGCCAAGCCAGTACCTCCATAGTGCCCTGGGCTTTTTCTTTGTAACTCTCACCACAGCTCCTAATTCATAATTTGCCTGTATAATCATTTGTTTAATGTCTGTGTTCTCTCCTACCACAAGATACTGCTACTAGGCCATAAACTTCATGAGGACAAAGTTCTCTGTTTGACTCACACCATTGAATTCCCAGGTTTGGGCACAATAAATATCTGTGGGATGGATGGATGGAGGTACGCATAAATGAATAACCAATTTAAAAACCTACCACCAAGGATGTGCCTCAAGAAAATTCTTTTATGAGGAAAGCCTGGCTGTCCAAAGAACTTCCTCATTCCTAGTTTCCCTTGCCTGGACTCACTGGTCAGGTATTTGTCCCCGTGTTGAGTTTTTGTTTTTACAAGTTCCCTTTTTTCTGACTTTGTTCCACTTCTTAAATTACATTTAACTTAAATTTTTTCTTTTTATCCTTTGGGTTTTAGCTCCATCTTAAATGTATAGCTTTCCATTTCAAAGCTTTCATCTCTTATTTCACTAGCCATTTAAAAAATTACAAATTTTTTTTATTCTACTTTTATCAACTCTTAATCTTAATTGGGAATAGTTAGCTCTGGTCTTAACTTTTTTTTGTCTTGCTGCTTTCAGTTTTTTTATATTTCTTTTCAAATCTAATTTTAAAATAGATATCATTTATCTCATTTTTAAAAAATTTTTTAATTGGTTTGTTTTTAATTTAACTGATAGATTTAAGCATTCTTTAACCATCAAATCTATCTTTTGTTTGGAGTTTTATCCCATCTATCCTCATCTCCTACTCCTCCCCTTTCTTTTCCCCCCTACTGTTTCCATCTCGACAATCCCCCATTTCCACTTCCCCACCTACATTTGCAGTGGCCAGAAGGAGGGGAGTCAGGAATGTCAACAGTGGAGAGAATTTGCTTTTTAAACATGGAAGAATTAAAATGATTCTTCCCCACTAGTTTTCCCAGCATCAGCCTGTTTGGCCTCTTCCTCAGATTATTCCTGACTTATTAAGGATAGTTCTCCAGAGAACCTCACTGCAGAAGATTTGGTGAACTCAATTTATTCTCTCCAGGGAAGCAAGCCCCATTTTGCAGTTGGAATATTTGATTTGCTGGAACAGTGTTGCTTGTCAATATCCCTTACTATCTACCCCTATGTGAGGAATTGGAGGAAAACTATGGCAGCTGCATGCCCAGGATGAGTTAAACTCTGGAAGGGATTCTCCAAGTAGAGGCTCTCCAGGCCTGATCTAGGTGAGATGCTGACAAAACTCTCAAGAAATACAGGATATTCCAAAGTAAGAGTCTACATCTAATGTCTTGGCACCACGTTAAACTGGCTTAGAGTCATCATTTTTCCAAGGATGCTTTCCTTCCCTTCTCAGCAGGTTGAGAGGAGGGGCCTCCTGGGCAGTGGCTAACCTCAACTCTCTTCCTTGTCCTGAGGGCGAGTAGAACCTGAAGGGTGTGGAGTAAGGACAGTCTTACAAACAGAGTTTTAAAAAGAAGACAACTCTTCCCCTTGCTGCAGGGTTAAACTGTTAAATCCTATACCTGATAATTTAGGCCAATTCAGAGGAATGGATTTCTAGAAGGTAGTAGAGAACTCCCTTGCTATCTGCTCAGAGGACATGCAACTCTCCAGTATGCCAACAAATGTTCTTATACCAAGGATTTAGGCTGAGATAGTGGGATCTTTGCTTATCCCTCCAGACGAGAGTTAGATGCCACTCTGGAAGATGAGAATTTCAGCAGCCCAGACCATAAAATTACACCCCTATCTGCCCTCCTCAAGTCTAGCAGTGGGTTCCTTTGTAGGCTTCTACCAACATGGACTCTCTTCTTCAAGGAGATCTGCTCCACTCCACATTGGTTGGTTGGATTAAATCCATTCCCACCCAGTTTCAGGAGAGAACCACTCTTGTGAAGAGGACCTTCAGACTCTCTGCTCTCACTGTCTTGACATTCTTAAGAACTTTCCTTTGAGAACTTTCCTTTGACCAACTCACCAGCTAGTTCCATGCCAGCATGGGTGATCTGGATCTGCAGATGCACCATAGTTTCCTCAACTATAAAATAGGGGTAGTAAGATCTACCACTTAGGGCTCTTCTGAGAACTGCATGATACATTTATATAAAGCAGTTGATGTATATATACAAAGTGTCTAGCATATATGAGAAGTGGGTGATACAAGTTGATTATTTCTACTGGATTGGCCTTCATCTTTCCTTTTCAAACCAGGTCTAATTAATGAGATCTGCGAGCCTATAGTTTCTGGCACAGGAAAAAGTATTCAATATACCCAGATCTAGAATCTTTCCAGGAGGCCAAGCCCTTTCTCATGATTAGAATAATTGATTGGGTTAGCCTTGCATTTCATTTTAAATATTTAATCCCAATTTGAGTGAATGGAAATTGTCCATTACTTCCCACTGCTTGAGCATAGGTGGGTAGCATGGTAGCCACTGGTCCTTAGTCAATCCCGAATGTTATGGTAGGACTTGCATTGTGACTATAGAGGCCCTAGAGCACTTTCCATGAGAGAAATGAGTCATTCCTTATACCTTGGGCACATTTAGGTATGAAAAATAACCCACTATCTGACTTACCCCATAGATACCTGCAGTTTCTTCTAAATCAGATTTTGGAAAATCAGATCCATCATTACAAACACAGCCTTAATTTGACAGAGTTATTTTATTAGGGAATGTGGAATTTTAGTGTTGTGTGGGTATGGATTAGATGCATAATTTTAGGAAACAAATCACAGGGGAGCCAACAGATACTTATCTAGTTATAAATCTAAAATCAGCCTAGGTCAATTTGAATAGAGGAGGCCTGGGACAGAGTCATTTCTAAAAGACTGAGATGGCTTTGGAATTATAGAGAAACCAAATTGGTTTTATAGTGCTAATAATAGCTACATTTATTGAGATTTTACTAAGTGCCAGTTCAATTTCATCCTGGTTGGCTAAGCTGACAGTTTTAGTATCTGAAATGGTATTCAGGGTATTTAGGAAATTATTCTGTATTATCAAATATTACCTGACACAGTGAAGAAAATAGATTTTGGGACCCAATTCCTTGCTTTGGATTGACCACAGGTTTGGGAAGGCTCAGACAGATGCACTTTTGCTAAGGGGCCACTTAAAAGACAAGGTCCTGATCCATGCCTACAGGATCACTCATTTATGGTATGAATGACACTGAGTGCAATGAGGAAAGAATAAGCTTTTTACTAAATGATCTGGTCAACTAAATATACACATGGAAATAATGAATATTGACTTTTACCTCATACCATATATAAAAGTCACTTAAGTTGGATTATAGATCTAAATAGGAAAGGTAAAACCTCAAAGATTTTTGGAGACAACATTGAGTATCATCATATCCCTGAGGAGAGCTGAGATTTTGTAAACATGACACAACAATATTAACCATAAAAGATAAAATTGCTAAATTTTAATTAAAACTATGAACTTTAGTTAATTAAAAGACACCACTAAGAGACTGAAAAGGCAGCTCACAGAGTGGGAGAAAATATTTGCGGTGCTTATATCTAGCAAATGACTAGCAAATAATGACTAAAAGATAGATAATCCAAAAGAAAAATTGACAAAAGTTTGGGCAATCACTTCACAAAAGCAAATAATCAAATGTTCACTAAAAGTAAGAAAGGACTTTGGAGAAATGCAGATAAAATTTGTTAAAGTTTTTTGTTTGTTTGTTTGAGACAATGTTCCTCTGTTGCCTGGGCTAGAATGCCGTGGCATCAGCCTAGCTCACAGCAACCTCAAACTCCTGGGCTCAAGCGATCCTCCTGCCTCAGCCTCCCAAGTAGCTGGTACTACAGACATGCGCCACCATGCCGGGCTAATTTTTTCTATTTTAGTTGCCCAGCTAATTTCTTTCTATTTTTAGAAGAGACGGGATTTCGAGGTGTGCGCCCAACCAAAAACAAATGTTTTTTAATTTAAAAAAGACTCAAGAATTTTCATAGCAGGCTGGGTGCGGTGGCTCAGTTATGTAATCCTAGCACTCTGGGAGGCAGAGGCAGGAGGATCACTTGAGGTCAAGAGTTTGAGACCAGCCTCAGCAAGAGCGAGATCATATCTATACAAAAAATAGAAAAATTAGCCGGGTGTGGTGGTGTGTGCCTGTAGTCCCAGCTACTCAGGAGGCTGAGACAGGAGGATCGCTTCAGCCCAGGAGTTTGAGGTTACAGTGAGCTATGATGATGCCACTGCACTCTAGCCAGGGTGACAGAGTGAGACTCTATCTCAAAATAAATAAACACATAAATATTTTCATAGCAGTGTTATTTATAATAGTCAAAAGATGGAAACAACTCAAATGCCAATCAACAGTAAAATGAATTAACAAATTGTAGGGCTAGGCATGGTGGCTCACGCCTGTAATCCTAGTACTCTGAAAGGCAGAGGCGGGAGGATTGCTTGAGGTCAGAAGTTCTAGACCAGCCTCAGCAAGAGCGAGATCACATCTCTACTAGAAATAGAAAAATTAACCAGGCGTGGTGGTATGTGCCTGTGGTCCATGCTCCTTGGGAGGCTGAAGCAGGAGGATCACTTGAGCCCAGGAGTTTAAGGTTGCTGTGAGCTAGGCTGACGTGACGGCACTCTAGCCCAGGCAACAAAGCGAGACTCTGTCTCAAAAACAAAAACAAACAAAACAACACAAAAACCAAATTGTAGTATATTCATAAACTGTAATACTGTCTGAGAATGAGCTGTCTATAACTACCTGCAGCAACATAGGTGGATCTCATAAACTTACTATTGAGCAAAAGATGCCCAGAACACAAAAAAGTACATACTGCATGTTACATTTGTGCAAAGCTCCAAAACAAGTAAAAATATAACCTAGTGTTAAAAGTATGCATAATGATTACTTTTGGGGGGAAGGTAGTAAGCAGGAGGGGCACAAGGAGGACTTCTAGGGCAGCAGCAAAATGCTGTTTTTTGATGCAGGTGCTGGCTGCATAGGTCTGTTCATTTTGTAAAAAGTCATCAAGCTGTACGCTCAATTTATGTGTGAACTTGTCTGTATATATATGTTATACTTCAGTAAAAACTTTGCTAAAAAAAGACAAGGCCCAATGAACTTGGTCAAGGTGGCTGGTTGTCTTGTGGCCTCAGGAATGGAGACAACCAAAGTGTCTATAGACACATACATCGAAAACAAAACAAAAGCATAAAGATATTCAAGAAACATCAGAGATTATCACTAGATAATTAGATCAAGGGTAATTTTTTTCCCCTTCTGTTTTCCAGCACTTTTAAATCCTCTTCAAGGAGTCTGGTATTAGCCTTGCCATCTGGCCACTGGGGGACAAGCAGGATCCTAGAAGACACTATTTTATTCTCAAGGCATTGAATCAAACTATGGTTATCGCTTCCTTCCTTGTTGTGAGCATGGATTTCATTCAAGGGCTCTACAGGCCTTCTAGGATTATTAGGTAGATAGTTTAGGGTTGACTTTATCTGCAATTATATACCTTTGGATAATTATAGGAAATAGATATTAAGCTCCAGGGAAGATAAGGAAAGGCTTCCTGAGGGAGGTGACATTTGATCTGGGTGTCAAGGGATGAGCAGGGACTTGTGAAGTGTAGCAGGAGGAGGGAGATGAAGGACAGGAGGACCATTGTAGACCAAGGAGATAGCACATGCAAGACATGAAGAAGAACAATGTGTTCCTGGACCAGAAAATTGGGAAAGAGTGGAGGAACAGGAGACTGCAAAGGAGTTGAAGCCCCAATATTTGTGACTTTGTATCCATGCCTTGTATACCTGTATTTGTATAGTTATAACAAATGCCAAACATCATACATTGCATCAGACCATAAAAATGTATAAAACAAGGCCTAAAGTTTTAAACAGTCTTTTAAAAATATGTTTTACAGCAATGGCTTAATTAAAAAAAAAATAATGGTGCCTACATTAGCATACTGGAAGCCCTGAAATAATCAACTTGAAATAAAACCAGTCTTTGTAAAATATTCTCAAACTTTAAATGATTTAAGTTGATCAAAATCCAAGCATGGATATAACATGTGTCATGCCAACTGCAGAGGACTCTCAAAACCTCTTCCTCTACAATTATAGAATAACTTGGTACCGACATCAGCAGCTTTGCATGAAATGAATTTTAAGGAGATAAAGTTACATTCGGGAATATTGATGTTATAAGGATGCCTATCATTTTGATGAATAGCTGCAGACACAATGTCTGTAGCCTGTCATAGAACAGTTCTCAGGTTTGCCAAAGAACCACTTCAAAATGCATAAATGCACTCTTCTTGCTAATGGAACAGATCTCTTTAGTGGTTTCAAAGAAAGAAGAAGGAACAGAGAGAGGTGGAGAAGGAACAAAGGGGTGGTTCTTGTGCCACTTCTCAGGGCTTCCACATCAAATAACCAAATGAGAAACGCAGCTTATTCTCTGAGCAGCCCCAACCCAGTAGGGAAGAATCAGACCACCTTCTGCTCTTCCTTCTCACTTCTCTGTGAAAGAGGAGACAATGCATTCAAATACGCAGGCTTGTGGTTGGCTCTGGGGATAAAATCAGCAGTATAGACAGTGGCTGTGTCTAGTAGATTACCACACATCCCTTACTGACCACTCTGACCACTAGCAGGCATGAAAACCGAGGCAACCCAAGATGCTGTGTTGGAACAGGCAGTCACTGTTTTCAGATTCAGTTCCTGGCAAGGAAGTTGCAGAATGAATCACCTTGGGGCAGATTCCTGACTGCACAAGAGCTATAAATTGATTGGTACAACACTTTTTTGCTTTCACTGGCTCTGACATTAGCAAAAACAGCTGACTAATCAGACAAAAGGCAGTGGAAGAGGAAAATGGAAGGGAATTAATATTGAACATCTCCTCTGTGCCAGGCATAGATTAAAAGTCTTCACTTGTCTTATGGAGGCAGCATGGTGCTAGTTAGATTCTACATCTACCTAGCTGCGTAAACTTGGACAAGTTCCTTAACCCCTTGACCTCAGTTTCCTCATGTCTACCACCTAAGGCTGTGTGGGAAGAAAAAGAGAATCCATGTTCACATGGCACATAGTGAGTGCTCTGAAAAAGTAGGTATTTTTAGTTGCTATCATTACTATCATCATTTAATTCTCCAAACAGCATCATTACCTATTTTATAGATGTGGATACTAAGGCTCAGAGAGGTAAGAGGGTTGTCCAGGAACTATAATGTTGGTACTGTAATTCCAACCCAATCGCACACTAGAACTCATATTTCTTACTACCCTAGACCATACTGCCTTTATCAATCAGTTTTGAATAAAAGGATTACAGAAATCGGAAAAAGTAAATGTGGGCTTGTTTGTAAATATCCATAAACCAAAAGTTGGCATGATATGTTAAAGTTCTTGAGAGAAAAGAACCAATAAGATGTGCGTGTGTGTGTGTATATATATATACACACACATATATATACACACACACATTTACATATTAATATATATGTTGTATATTGGTTGTATACTATACTATAGTGTATATATACTATATTTTATATATAATGTGATATATATACTATATTATATATAGTATCAATACATTGTATAATACATAGTATATATGTATAATGGTATACATAGTATAATATAATATGCGTATAGATATATACACATATACATATACAACCAATATATAATCTATATATCAATATATGTATGTATATACACATATACACATACGTACACACACATTGTGTTGGTTCCTCTACAACTATGTGAGCCAATTTACTTAACTCTCTCTCTATATATATATATATATATTTAAAATATAATATATAATATATATTATAAAGAACCTATCCAATAAATATATATAAGGTTAAGGAGATTGTCCGTTAAAAATACACACACACACATATTATATATTATAAATATACTAGAGAGCGAGCTTTATTTTAAGAAATTGGCTCATACAATTGTGGAGGCTGTCAAGTCCAAAATCTGCAGTGTATGCTGACAGCCTGGAGACCCAGGGAAGAGTTGATGTTGCAGATGAGAATCGAAGGCAGTCTAGAGGCAGACAGAATTCCTTCTTCCTTGGGTGACTTCAGTCTTTTTCTCATAAGGACTTCCACTGATTGGATGAGGACCATTGATATTATAGAGGTAATCTACTTTGCTCAAAGTTTACTGATTTAAATGTTAATCTAATCTTTAAAAAAACACCTTCATAGTGACATCTAGACTGGTATTTAGCCAAATATCTGGGTACCATGATCTAGCCAAGTTGACACCAAAAATTAACCATCACAAGTGGGGAATAGATATCTCTGGCAAATATAAAACCAAGACTAGAATGTTTGAGCTGAAGTACTATCCTTCGTTGACTTCAGCTATCAAACTGCTCAAGTTTGACTGGGTATTATTCCTAATTTCTTAAAACCCACATACCTTTTAGACATTTTTGACTGCTCAGATGAATTAAGATTATTAAAAACAAAACAAAAAATCCATTAGAGAGAAATGCAGCCTGTGAGGTTCTTTTACCTAATTCAAACTCCAGGGTGAGCTATTATTTTAAAAATAAAGAAAAAGTGTTATAATGTGTCCCCTCTGTTTCTTGTTGTTAAGTTATACAATTTTTTCATAGCAAGAACAGAGTCATTAAAAACAGTTGTTGGGATATTTTTTGGAAGGTGGAGATTAGTTTATTTCCTAGACAAAATTTAAAAATATTTTTTATTATAATAATGCAAAATATCAATTTCCCATAGTGGCATCTACAATAGGGCTGCCTTTCACCTGTGCAGATGGTCTTCTTTGTCCACAGTCAGGAATACATGGCTTCCCCTCTCAGGCTCTGTCCTGGCTTCAAGGTGTTGGGGGCAAAAAGGATTTGTTGTATCTACCTATCTTCATCCACCAGGCCTTGTATTGGGAGAAGGCTGTGCAGGGCTGAGGAAGTGACCTTCAACCAAGGAACCCAGCTGAGGTAAATAGCTGTGATAGAGCTTGTGGGCTGGCTACCTGACATCCATCCCCCCTTTTCTAAAATAACAAAAATTAGTAAAAGCAGCATGCCCAGATCAAGAACAACATTTACCATTGAAAGGATGAAGTGCTCTTTATTTCATTTCCCCTTGCTCCTGGAATGTAGATGTAATGGTTGGCATCCTAGCAGTCATATTGAATTAGGAGGTAAGAGGTTAGTAGCCAAACACAATGGAACTTCTTCACAAGCTCCTTCAAAGCCACAATACCAGTTCTGCATTTCCCACCTTCAGAGTTCTTGTATGTCAAAGAAGAAACCCTCGTAAGTTTAAACCATAACCGTAAGATCTTTGTTTCTTGCAGCACAATTTAGTCCTTACTGAATCATTAGCCTTGGCAGTGATCAAAGCACTGAGCTTCCTTAACATGCTTCATTGGAGGGTAATAGACCACAGACTCAATATAATTTTAAAATCCATTGATCTTTCATACATGGGACAATCCAAAGAATAAAAGAAAGTGTTGGTTCTTATTACCTTTAGTCATAAACTAAGAAGCTGTTAGAATAGGAAAAGTGCTTTAGAATTCCTTGATTTATCTTTCTGTCCCACCCTCCATTTCACAGATGAGAAAATAGGAGCACAAAGTTTAATCCAGTGAAGATATCCAATAACTGGGCCCCAACCCGAACTCAAATCTCCCAACACCAGTTCTTTACCCTGTGGTTATTTTTCCTCCTTGACCTACAAATGGAGACATAATCTGGATGTTGTACATAATTGTGAAACTCACTAGAAACCATTGCCCACACTAGAGAATTGTTCATCCGAATACCATTTCGGCTACCTTGTAACACAGAATTGCCCAACGTGCAGTTGCCAAGTTTACTGACAGAATAATTTGAGCTCACACCACAGTGCTCATTCCACACTTGAGCATCACAGAACAGTCCTCACCCATTGTCCAAAGCGCTGTCCCGCTTTTGGGTTTTAGTGCCAATTCTTGTTAGCTGGAGGCAAATTACCTACAGGCCCAGCAAAGAAAGGGGACCATTTGGCAACTATTCACCCTTGTCAGATTAGAAGCTGTTCTGGGAAGGCATTTTAATTAGGCAGTGGGAGAGCTGCCACATTTAGAAGCAGCTCCTAAATGGAAGCAGAGAATTTCAGGACTAACTGAAGTTCTTGGTACTTGGGTTGCTTTACCATTTAAAAGACAGCCAGTGAATTATTCTCTCGTACTCCAGGCTTTGTAAGATTCACAATGGTCAAATGGTTTCTTAAGGCTCATGCCTTAATTCTCACTGCACCCCTGAGTACATGGTTTGCAGACAGAACATGGGTCCTTTGATCATTGTCTAATCGCTTCAAGCTATGTACCATATAAATGGTGACTGTTTTGATTATTACCTTCAGCTTTTCCAAAAGTGCTAAGAGACAACTCATTTCAGGAGAGGCCTTTACAATTCATGAACATTAAGTGGGTTTTTTTTTTTTTTTTTTTAAAACCAAAGCAATAAACCTGTAATCATTGCAATGTTCTGTATTTATCGGCTTGCTTTAAAAAAAAAAAACAAAAAACTGAGCTGTAGCTCATTTGAGCTTCAGTGTCTCTATTTTACACTGTCTCTATTTAAGGAAACAGTGACAGAGAAAGTTCATGTTACCCAGCTCATGAAAGGCAGAGTAAGAACTCCAAGCCAGAATCGAGATCATATTGTAGCAATCGTTCAAATAAGAAATAACAATTTTCATCTTCTGATCTTCTGATTTGTGCAAAACATTTTGGCAATATTTATGGTATCCTGAAGTGAGCATCTACTAAAGTTGCCCAGTTTAGATGCAGAGAAGTGGAAGATGGCATGTTATAGAGCAAAGAACATCAGACTAGAGTTGAGTCTTGAGTTCTGCCCTCAGCTCTGTAACTGACAACAGCTGTGACCTTGAGCAAGTCACCCCACATTGCTGGGCCCCCAGTTCTTTACCTACAAAACGAAGTCTTAGAATCAGAAACCTTTCATCAGAAGAAATATTTTGCAAAATCCCAATGTATGAAACAGATAAGAGCAGATGAGTGCTCTGGTGAGGGAGGAGCCCAAGGGCTCTCTGCCCTTCCCCCTGGGGATCAATAGTGGCCAACACCCCCTTCAGAAGCTTAGGGCACTGATCCTTATAACTGCAAGTTCTCTTCCAATGCTTGTTTTTTAACAGTTATTTCCTCTCTCCTAGGCTTTTCCAAAATGAGAGGAAAACTGAAGTATATGGAAAATTCAGGCAACACCCTGTTATTTACCCATCACTTAAACTTTACTTTGGCTCAGAAGACACTGAGCAAACCTGCATATTGTTATATTTCAGAAAGGGGAGTATTTCTTCAGTGCCCATCTGGAGGCCTTTACTCAAAGTGATTGACAGCTGACAGCTAATGTTTATTTTCACTCCATTGCCTTATGGGGAGAGAGAAATTCATGAGCAGGCCATTTGGAGAAGTGGGAAATATTATCTAAGAACCACAGTCCACAGAACCTGTTCATGGAGGAGGAGAAGAGGATGGTGTAGGCAGAAAAGATCCTTAGTGCAACCTTAGTCTTCCTCATTACGAACATGGAAAGTGAGAAACAGAGCCATATTGCATTAACGTCCGGGCTCATTAGAATTACTACCTTTGGCTGGGTGCACTGGCTCATGCCTGTGATCCTAGCACTTTGAAAGTCTGAGGCAGGAGGACTGCTTGAGGCCAAGAGTTTAAGAGCAGCCTAAGCACCATAGCAAGACCCTGTCTCTACAGAAAATACAGAAATTAGCCAGGCATGGTGGCATGTGTCTGTAGTCCCAGTGCAGGAGTTTGAGTTTGCAATGAGCTATGATGATTCCACTGCATTCTAGTCTGGGGAACAGAGTGAGACCCTATCTCAAAAAACAAAAAAGATAGTACTGCCTTTCTCACACTCAATGATTCTCAGACATTATTACGTGACATGTGATGCATGAGATCACTTTGCTCCAGGGTTTTTGACCTACTTTCTGTCTCTCACCTGGGGACTGGGGTTTCGACTAAATCTTTTTTCCAACAGTTGCCAAGTATGCCCATGCACTACATCATGCATACGTATTTTTTGTGCAGTGAGGCCACATCTATTTGTTCTCATCAAAAACTAAAGCATTTTTTGCTATTTGCCCTCTGTTTCTGTCACCTTTTAGTCTGTGGCAGCATCCTGGGAGGTTAAAGGCTTGAGAAGCCTACTCTTACAGCCTGTGGACAGCCTTTTCTCACCCAGCCGTGTCTATAATCGCCACATTCTGCCCAACTGCAGCAGCTCTGTGTGGCATCCAGTTCCACGGGCAATCTGAAAACCAAGGTGATGAAGAAAAAAAGCAGAGATTTGTGTTGTCAAATGGGATTTTTTTCTGGACTTGCCTGATTCACAACTCAATCAGCATGTAAGGCTGAAATAAAACATAAACTCCAGCCATCAAACGATGGTAGATGCCTTATCTATATTTCTAAAATGTTAGGCTTTGTAGAAACTAGGCATTTGTACTAGATTGCAAAAACGACCACAATTTTTTCCCATCTCTGCAGGCACACCCCTTTACAATGTGAATTTGAAGTTCTTCTCATCAAGAGGTATATTCTATTTCCCCACACTCTGAATCTGGGCTTGGCCATGTGACTTGACTTAGACAATGAAAGTAGCAAATATGAAGCCAGCAGACACTTGCACATTAGTGCCTCATTCTCTTGTGCTGTGGTTAGAACCCTGAGATTGCTATGTGAAGGAGCCCAAGCTGGCCTGCTGATGAAAGGACACTGGAGGAAGTCTGAAGTATCCTAGCCTACCAGCTGCCAACAAACTGCCATTGGCCAGACATGTGAGCGAGGCCATCCTAGACCACCAGCCTCCAGTCAAACCCCCAGCTGATCACAGACAATGTAATTAATCCCAGCAAAGAAGAGCAAAGCCAGCCTAGAGAAAAACCACTCAGCCAGCCTACAGTTTTGAGTGAAATAAGTGCTTGTTGTTTTAACCAGCTAAATCATGCAGTGATTTGTTATGTAGCACTAGCTAGCTGATATAGCACTCAATAAAATAATTGCTAATTCAAATGTCTCATAAGTGTATGAAAATGCAAAAATAATTATGAATATTTAGAATAAGACAAAGAGAAACCTTACTAAATAGAATAGGAATTGGCAGATATAAGGTTGATTTTTCTCCCTGAATTTAAAAAAAAATTTTTTTTAGATAAAAAAGTAGCAGAAACGAATTTGTAACCCAACTTCTAATTTATATTCCACTCTAATCTGCTCTATGATAATCTGCTGAGTTCATGCTGGGCCTCCTTCAAAATGATACTGACCACCCCCCCCCCCACCCAAGCCCAGCCACATGCAAATGTGGAGAGGACTAACAAACTTTCATTCAAAAAGAACCCAGGACTAGCCTGAGCAACAGTGAGACCCTGTCTCTACAAAAAAATAGAAAAATTAGCTGGGCAAGTTGGTGCATACCTGTTGTCCCAGCTACTTGCGAGGCTGAGGCAGGAGGATCTCTTGAGCCTAGGAGTTTGAGGTTGTAGTGAGCTATGATGAAGCCATTGCACTCTGGCCCAGGCAACAGAGTGAGACCCTGTCTCAAAAAGACAAAAAGAAAAAATGAAAAAACAAAGAAGAACCCAGGGCTCCTTGCATGTGTAGGAAGGACCAAAGTATTATTCTTGACACTGTTAGAAGAAACAGTATCAATGGTTTCTGCATTGATATGTAGCAGGAGAGAAGCCTCTTTAAGAAAAAGGGGATATGCTGTTTCTGCAGCCAGGGATAGAAACTAGACAAAGTTGTGGGTGGGTTCAGGAAGTACACGGAGACATATAAGTGTGTGAATTTCAGAAATGTTCCTATTTTTAATGTTGGCTAGGCAATATCTATTTATATTGTAGTCTGTTCAAAGAATATACGTTCTCAGGAAATGGTGAGAATTAAAACATAGGTATAGCATTTGCATCCCAAATTGCAAACTTCCTAAAGATTTAACTTTTCCAGTAGCCTGTCTGCTAATACTTTATAGTTTATAGCCAGGCAAATTATATGATATAATAGTTTTGCTGAGATTGAAATCGTTTACTTGTTTGGAAAAACTCCCAAAATAAGAAATGCTTATAAAATAATTATTTTATATAGCCTGGTAACTCAACTATGATTTTTAGAAAAAAATAATAATTTTTCCTCCAAAATCAGATTTCAGTGTAAAATGTCCCTCTACGCAGTCTGTATCAGTGGATCCCAAACTCTTTGATCATCAGAGATGCTAAGGTACTTATCACAAATACAAAGATCTCACCCTTACTCATGAACGTTCTGATCCAATAGAACGTAGGAATCTGTATTTTCAAAAAGATGACTGTAGATGAGCCAGTGTTGGAAATTACTGTGAGTAAAATGCAATCCATAGATGCAATCATCTTATTGACTTCTCTATAGTCATTATAAAGAGATTCATTTCAAAATAACATTTTTATAAGCCTGCATGAGTGCTTACTCACTGTTACCAAATGGACTGTTTCTGAAACAAAAATACCTCTGTCTTTACTGAAAAATAAAAATCAATATCTGTTGCAGACGGAGTTATTTGGAGCAAATGCTTTTTTGTGTCTACTTGTACCACACACAATCATTTGAGCTCGCACATGTAAGCCAGTTCTTAAGTGTAAATCTAATTTCTAAGGCTACCCAATTGGCATTAATACCATGCTTCCAGCCTGGCTCTTCTACCCAGGAATGGGTGACTTCTACTGGTTGGTGAGCTTTGAAGGGGAAACTGGGCATGTGTAGCCCCAACTCTTCCTGGCTTCTTGAAAGAAAGTTTCCTGGGTGATGCACGTGTTCATTGTTCCTCTGTGCGCCCAGCTGCCTGGCCAGCGTGACCTGAGATGCGAATCTGTTTTATGCTGGAATTTGATATTATAAAACCACTTGACTACAAATAACCACATTTTTCTTTATCACTTTTAGTTTTAACAGAGCTATTTTGGCCTCTACCAGACTTAGGCAAGGGGAAAAGAGTGTTGGGTGTGGAGCCCTCCTCAAATATACCAACATGTCCCTGTGAAATCATTATTAATATTTCTGTTTCAGAGATGAGTAAATTTAGATTCAGCAGCTTATGTCTCCTGCCCAAGACCACTGTAGCCATAAGAGGTAACCCTGACTCTTGCATATAGGTATGCTGACTCTAAATAATATACTTGAAAAAAAAGTTACATATGGACTTTAGTTTATAATGTACCAACATTGATTTGTTATTTGTAACAAATATACTATATTAATGGTAAATGTTACTAATAAGGGAAACTGGGCTGAGCGCCGTGGCTCACACCTGTAATCCTAGCACTCTGGGAGGCCAAGGCGGGCGGATTGTTTGAGCTCAGGAGTTCGAGACCAGCCTGAGCAAGAGCAAGACCCCCATCTCTACTAAAAAAAATAGAAAGAAATTAATTGGCCTACTAAAAATATGTAGAAAAAATTAGCTGGGCATGGTGGCGCATGCCTGTAGTCCCAGCTACTTGGGAGGCTGAGGCAGGAGGATCGCTTGAGCCCAGGAGTCTGAGGTTGCTGTGAGCTAGGCTGATGCCATGGCACTGTAGCCGGGGCAAGAAGAGTGAGACTCTGTCTCAAAAAAAATAATTATAATATGGGAAACTGGGTACAGGATATATGAGACCCAGCTATTTCTACGATTTTTGTAATTTTTCTGAAAATCTAAAACCATTCTAAAAATAAAGTTTATTTTAAAAAAGATTACATATGAAATGAATAGCATCATAAAAAGAATATGTTTCTGAATTTTTCTGGGTGATAATCATAAATGTTATTTATTATTAAAAAAACAATAAAACTTCAAGTTTGAGTATATCTGCATTGCCCCACTTCTAGGTCTGGCAGAATAGAGGGGTTAAAAAGGTGCTAGAAGCAGATCTTGGCTGGAATCACAGTTCTGTGACTTGCTTCCAATTACTTAACCTCTCTGATCCTCACCTTTCTTACCTGTAAAAGGGGCCAATGCCTGACTAATTGGATGGTTGAACAAATAAAATAAAATAATAGTGACTATTATAATAATGGTGCCTAGAATAATGAAAAGTACCTAGAACAGTGTTTGGCACAGATTTAGTGCTCTATCCCTATTTTGGTTCAGTGTACCTGAAGTAGAACCAGGAGTCTGCTTTTTAAATGTTCCCCAAGTAATTTTGGTGGTTCGGGTATCAATAGTGAAGCCCAACCTCACCTGCAGGTATTGTAGTTCACCTGCCATCCTGGACTATCAGAGGTAAGCCCGCTGATACTGGATTTCAAAGCTCACCCTCTCCTAAAGTTCCCTACAAATTCCTCTGTGGAATTCTCATCTGGCACTGTTGCTTTCGCAGAGCGGGGATGTTGCCTAGTCTTGAGCTATAGGAAAGATCCCATCAGCTCAGGGTACTTCTTACTCAACTCTCTCTGTTCTCTTTGAACTCTGATTCCTAAAGAATTCCAAAGAAAGAGAAATTCTTTTGACAGTACTGGAATTACTAGGCTATTAAGTATGAAATGTCCAATTTCCTTACGTACTAAGTTTGACAGTTGTTATCTCTGACATTTCACTTTGACACTTCTTGTTTTATTTTTATTGTGAAGGTATATCCTCAGTCTTTCAAATGCACATTTTGGCTTGTGATTATTTTTCAAATTTTTGTTTACAGCAATTTTTGTGAAACCATAGATAAGTAAAAAATTCATGTTATTTTCTAAGATGAATTTCATCATGGAATCAATGCAGCACAGACAGCTTGAAATTTCAACGAAGTGTTTTGGAAGGATGTGGCTAATGAATGCACAGTACACCAATGGTTTGAGAAGTTCTATTCTGGTGATTTTAATCTTAAAAATGAGGCACATGGGCTACCTGAGAGCAAGGTGGATAATAATGAGCTGAAAGCTGTAGTGGAAGAGAATCCATCTCAACCTACGCATGAATTAGCAGCAAAGTTTGATGTTACTATTCCAACAATACTGGACCATTTGAAATAAATGGACAAGGCAAAGAAGCTGGATAGATGGGTTCTGCATGAATTAAATAAGTGTCAGAAGAGAAATCATCTAGAAGCTTGCCTTTCTTTGCTGTCATAACATAAAGCTGAAACATGCCTAAACTGTATTCTTACATGTGATGAAAAATGGATTCATTTTGACAATCACAAGTGTTTGGCACAATGGTTGGATAAAGATGAAGTGCCAAAACACAGTCCAGAACTGAATATTCATCAAGAAAAGCTAATGGTGTCTGTTTGGTGGTCCAGCACTGGTATTATCTGCTAAAGCTTTATGAAACCTGGTCAATCAATTACAACAGATGTCTACTGCAACAAATTGGACAAAATGATAAGGATGCTTGTGATTAGGCAGCCAAGATTGGTCAATAGAGACAGGCCAATCCTCTTGCAAGACAATGCTCGGCTACATGTTGCACAAACAACACTGTTCAAACTACAGCAGCTGGACTTGGAAACTCTCTGTCATCTACTATATTCACCAGAACTTGCACCAACTGACTACCACTTCTTCTAGGCTTTGGACCACTTCTTGCAAGGAAAAATATTCAATTCTCAACAAGCTATCGAAAACACCTTTCACAATTTCATTGCTACTCACTCTCTGGGCTTCTTCGCCACTGGCATAAACAAACTACCATTAAGATGGCTAAACTGAGTTGATAGTTTAGGTGCATACTTTGATTAATTGTACTGCTACTTGTTTGAGATATAATAAACTACACTTTTGATTCAAAATCAGATACTTCATATTTAATGACCTAATACATTCTTGCAGCATATACTATTTTCAACATTAAGACTGTGTAACAAGAAATTCTTAGTAAATGCATTGAGAACTATGCCATCACAGAAGAGAATAATAGACACTCCAAACACATCATACTCTCCCTTCTTAAATTCTACCAACATCCTGTGGCTTTCCTCAACTCTAGTATGCTTATGTCCGTAATTTCATAGATCCCTCAGCTGTGATAACTGAGTACAGGTTATCTTTTCTCAGTGGTTGCTTTCTTACCACACATTGAATATATCAGAGTCTTGGAGAATACATGTAGACATGAAAATTGAAGGCAAGAAGAGGTTAAAAAGGAAAGAAATCTATGCTTCAAGGAGAAAAGATTCTTTTAGCTCCCTCTAAATATATTTATCCTTCATGTGGAGAGACACTTTAAAAAATCTTCCTACTAGAATAGCATAAGTAAAAATAAATACAAAGGTAAGACACTGCTAGGTTTGAATGTGTCTTCCAAAGTTCATGTGTTGAGAATTGAATCCCCAATGCAACAGTGTTGAGAGGTGGAACATTTAAAAGATGATTAGATCATGAAGGCTCTGGCCTTGTGAATGGATTAATGTCATTATCACAGAAATAGGTTTGTTATCTCAAGAGTAGATTTGTTATAAAAGCAGGTTTGGCCCTCTGTTGCTTACTCTCACCCATTCTCTCACTGTGTCATGCCTTCCACCATGTTATGACACAGCAAGAAGGCCCTCTCCAGGGGGGCAGCCTCTCAATCTTGGACTTCGAAGCCTCCAAAACCATGAGCCAAACACTCTTCTATTGTTTATAAATTACCCAGTCTGCTAAATTTGACTAGCAATAAATAAATAAATAAATAAATATTCTTCTATAGCAGCACAAAATGAACTAAGACAAGCACAAAAGGGACTAAGGCCAACACAAAACAGGAAATGCTAAGAAACCTAGGGAAAAAATACTTATTATACAATGGATATAATTGGCTACGTACTGATGGTATATTGATGCATCTTCTCCTTAAAAGAAGATTAATTACAATAAAATAGATGACTAAAAAAATACCATTATAAAGAGCCTCCTACAACATAGATCTGGCCTATTGTGGGACAAATCCTATTCTTTATGTACTTGTAATACATAATGTTGTCTTTGTCCTCTAACACCCATGCCATTCAAGGTTTTTGTGGATGTCTGTGTTTTGGCCTGCACAGCATCCATTTTCCATTTTTCTGGCCATAGCATTCTAAGTTTTTTAGCAGGCCATCCCCCTTCCCACTCTCCATCCATGTGTTATGAATCAGTCACCTCCCCTTAGCTTCAGGAGTGAGCATGTATCTTGGGCCTAGGTCCTACCCAATCAGCTTATCCCACTATTCTAGCCCATGAGTTGGTTTGGTGATAAGTTCATGACTCATTCAGAGCCAGTGAGACTCAATTCTGGAAATTTTGTGAGAACCAATGGGAGAAGGTCTCTTTTTCCTAAATATCAAGTTTGGGGAATCTAAGCCTGACAGTGACAGTGGTCAGGCACCAAGTCAATCTGATGTCAAATTCCAACAGAGAATGGTAAAGCTGAGAGATGATGAGAAAGAGTGAGGGATGGATTCTTCACATTTTTTGAGTTCATGGATCCAATAAGATTGAAAGTCCCTGACATTTTCAGTTGTTAGAGCCAATAAATTCCCTTTTCCCTTAAGCCCATTTAAGTTGAGGTTTCTGTCATTTACAAGCAGAAAAATCCTGTTGTAGGGCAGGGTATTACAGCACATGGATTTTAGCAACCACAGTTCTTGAATTTCTTCAGCCACCTCTGCCTCTGGAAAGTTCTCACTGGTTATCTTGCCTTAGGCCTATATGTGCCAACACTCTGAAATCTTTTTCTCATCTCCTTTTCAAGTCCCAAGACTCCCAAGCCTCCTGGGCCTTTAGGCTATCCTGAGAAACCAAAAATTCCCAATATTTGAATATGGAGTACAATTTAGCCCTGTCTCAGTCTTTCTTGTTCAGAGTAACTCAGGGTTTTACCAAAAAATCCATCACATTTTCTTAAACAAAATAATCCTTCTAGTAGGTTTCTACCCTTAATAATACAGAAAACAAGAAGATGCTTGAAAAGATTTTTTGTTTTTTACTATCTTAATTTATTTTTTGGTGGTGGTGGTTGAGACAGAGTCTTGCTCTGCTGCCTTGGCTAGAGCGTAGTGGCATCATCATAGCTCACAGCAACCTCAAATTCCTGGGCTCAGGCAATCCTCCTGCCTCACCCTCTTGAGTAGCTGGGACTACAGGCACGCACCACCATGCCTGGCTAATTTTTCTATTTTTTGTAGAGATGGGGTCTCACTTTTGCTCACGCTGGTCTTGAACTCCTGGGCTCAAGATATCCTCCCGCCTTGGCCTCCCAGAGTGCTAGGATTATAGGCGTGAGCCACTGCACCTGGCCTTTAATTTCTAATTGTAGTTGTTTAAAAGTAGTTAACATTTGGAGAGTTTTCCTCTGCTTTTCACAGTGCCTATTGCAATCTAGACCATATACTAAGAAGTTAATAAATGGTCATTAATGGAGTATTCACCAAACAACCAATTTCCTTTATTCCCTGATCCTGTTACATAGACTAATATCTTCAGAAATTTCTCTTTGGGGTATGTAACTTGGGGAACACCTACACTGAGTTCAACATTATAACCTATCTAAACTTCCAAGAGATTTTAGCTTAGAATCCCATAGAATAGCAGTCGCCAACCTTTTTGGCACCAAGGACCATTTTCACGGAAAACAATTTTTCCATGGACTGGGGACCAGGGAGTGGGAGATGGTTTGGGGCTGATTCAAGAGCATTATATTTATTGTGCACTTTATTTCTATTATTATTACATTGTAATATATAATGAAGTAATTATACAACTCGCTGTAGGGTGGAGACACCTGCTGTAGAACACTGAGATCTTGAGCAAATCCAAACATGGTAAATCCACAGAGACTGAAGGATAACTCAACCCCATCTTCACTGAACAAATACAGGCCATGGATGGATCTTCATTCCCACCATGTCTGAACACATGGTAGGGAGATGGATGATGTCTGAGCATCCATATTTTGTAAAGTTTCCTTTGAAAAGATTCTGATTATCACTGAATTTTTAAATAGGGGTTCAAATGGTGACAAAGAAAGAGATAAGTGCCTTTATTTCTCTATGTGGGAAATAGACATGCTACATTATCTTCTCTCTGTTGAAATAGGGAGGTCTGGGGACAAACTGAAATTTGGCTTCTTAGTGGTTTTTAGATATCATCATTAATAATTCATAAATGAGAGAACTTTACCAGACCAAAGAAATTCTTTCTTTTTTTTTTGAGTCAGAGTCTCGCTCTGTTGCCTCAAGTAGAATGCAGTGGTAACATCATAGCTCACTGCAACCTCAAACTCCTGTGCTCAAGCCATCCTCCTGCTTCAGCCTCCTGAGTAGCTGGGACTACAGGCATGTGCCACCATGCCTGTAATCCTAGTACTCTGGGAGGCTAAGGTGGGAGGATCGCTTAGCTCATAGCTCATAGGTTGCTGTGAGCTATGATGATGCCACTACACTCTAGCCAAGGCAGCAGAGCAAGACTCTGTCTCAACCACCACCACCAAAAAATAAATTAAGATAGTAAAAAATAAAAAATCTTTTCAAGTGTCTTCTTGTTTTCTGTATTTTTCTATTTTTTTTTTTTGTAGAGATGGGGGTCTTGTGCTTGCTCAGGCTGATCTTGAATTCCTCATCTCAAGCGATCCTCCCGCCTCAGCCTCCCAGAGTACTAGGATTACAGGCGTGAGCCACCATGTCCAGCCTGAAATTTAATATTTTTGTTTGTAACTTACTTTTAATTTTTTTCAGTGTCTTTAAAATGCAGGCCTACCATAAATTCACCCTGAGCGATTATTTTAAATAACAAACAGCATCCCAGTGCTCCGTGATGCAAAGATAGATGGTTGTTTCCCAGCCCCAAATCCGTGCCTCCCTCACCACCTCATTTGGAGGCTTATGGTCAGTGTAGAATAACTCCTTTAACAAAATTTATTAGATTGTTGACTTGGGGATGTGTATGCTTACATTCGACATCTTTTTATCTTTAAATTATTTTATCTGATGATGGAGAAAAGAAAGAACTAATTTGGCCTGCAGCTTCTCTGTGACGGTGATGGAAATTCAAAATGAACAAAGTGATTTTCTCTGCAGTTGATATAGCGAGGTGCCTTGCCTCAGAATCTGAAGGAATGACAAATTGAAAGACTCCTCTCCCTCCTGTGACCTTTACAAATCAGAAATGACATTCTTTTCCTGGAGTGGGATGCTTCTGTAAATGTGATTTTACACATTCTGAAAGCTATGGTTTCTTGGCCTTATAGTATATTTTGGGGAGGTCAGAATCATCTGGGGAAACTTTTTCAAATGCATGTGTACATACACACACACACACACACACACACACCCTTCGCTCCCTGGGCAGAATGCCAGGTCACA
Source organism: Cheirogaleus major (assembly GCA_963574435.1). Taxonomy (NCBI): domain Eukaryota; kingdom Metazoa; phylum Chordata; class Mammalia; order Primates; family Cheirogaleidae; genus Cheirogaleus; species Cheirogaleus major. Next base: position 5,836 of record CAUYPO010079363.1, on the reverse strand, counting down.
CCATCTAGGCGTCCTTCAGAAAAATAAGGACCTTTGAACTCCGACAGAATGCTGGGGGTAATCTCTTCTCTGTATTGTGAAGGTAGGTGCTGTGCATGGGGTGGGGGTGGGGGTGGGGGTGGGGTTGGTCCCACCAAATCTGTAGGAAGGTGCTGTATAACCAGGTTTCGCTTTGCTTTCAGCACTTTCTTCTCCACTTTTCTGGGAGACCATCACAGAAAGAACTTTATTGGCTCTCTGTCCAGTTTATTTGACTAGTAACAAAAATCTCTGCTTCATCATTGGTCATGGGAAAGGAGAAGAAAGGAAGAACAGTTTAAAGAGATAGTATTTCATAAGGAAGATGATGACAATCCCAGGGCCAAGGATTTCCATCATGGCTTTTTTTTTTTTTATTATTGGCTTTTGAACCCTAACAAAGTCAAACCTTTTGTGTAAGTAGCTTGCCCTCTTTGTGTCCTAGTTTCCTTTCTTTTATTTATTTTATTTTATTAAAATTTTTTTTTTTAGAGACAAGGGTCTTGCTATGTTGCCCAGGCTGTTTTCAAACTCCTGGCCTCATGAGATCCTCCCACCTCAGCCTCCCAAAGTGCTGGGATTACAGGTATGAGCCACCATGCTTGGCTCCCTTTACTTTAAATGGGGATAATAATATAGGTGGTGGTATCATACTGATAACATTGTAGAAAAAGTAGTGCAATAAAAACAAGGTAAAAGGCTGGCGCAGTGGCTCATGCCTGTAATCCTAGCACTCTGGGAGGCTAAAGAGGGAGAATTGCTTGAGCTCAGGAGTTCAAGACCAGACTGACCAAGTGTTGAGGCCCCATCTCTACCAAAAAGAAAAAAATCAGTCAGGTGTTGTGGTGGGTACCTGTAGTCCCAGCTACTTGGGAGGCTGAGGCAGGGAGATTGCTTGAGCCCAGGAGTTTGAGGTTGCAGTGAGCTAGGTAGGATAATGCCACTGCACTCTACCTAGGGCGACAGAGTGACACTCTGTCTCAACAAAAAGAAACAAGGAAACTGAGCAAACCTCCTCACAAACCCCTGCTTTCATACTAAAAAAAAATTTAAAATATATATATTAAAAAAAAAACGAGGTGAAAATCACCAGCTGAAATTTTCTGAGTGCTTACTATGGACCAGGAACAGTTGTAAGCAACTGACACATTTGAGCTCATTTAACTCTCACAATATAAAATGAGTGAATACATGTAAGGTGCTCAAAGCAGGGCAGGGCACATGGCACACACTCTTTGTTAGCTGTGATTCTGAAAAACTGCTAAATAATAATCTGCATGATTAAACCCATTCTCTATTCTGATGGGCAGTTAGGTTGCCTCCCCATTTTCATTATTACAAACTGTGCTTCAGTGAACATCATTGTATATTATCTCCTTTGTGCATGTGCAAGAATTTCTCAGGGAAGGGGGCAGGAACACGGAAGGATGTCTAGAAGTACTTGGCTGTCATGAATTTAGTCTGTTTCCTTCTTTTTGGAAAAAAAGGTTTAAAAATAATAAAAGATCACCTTTTTTCTTTAAATATTGATGTAGATAGTATTTGAATTACAATGTGCTACACCAAGCAGAGTGTAACAGAGGATGATTAACAGTGATTCACTTTTTAATTTGCCAATTTGAGTTAGAAGATAAATTTGATTAAAAATTGACTATATAGACCAAATGAATTTGGGAAGATGGTGCTTACCAGTTTCTCAGCCTCTGTATTTTGTTGGTTTTTGTTTGTTGTTACATTGTTGTTATTATGTTTGTCTGTTTGTGAAGATTGATGTTAATTGCTGGCCTTGTGACCAGATATTGTTTTCCAGTTTAAGATAAAGGACAATACTTGGGGTTTTGTGATACATCTTAAGAATCTTTGCCATGCTTTCTTCGGCAGCACATATATTACTAAAATTGGAACAATACAGAGAAGATTAGCATGGCCCCTGTGCAAGGATGACATGAAAATTCGTAAAGTGTTTCATATTTTTAACATCTAGGAAAGTCCTGAATATTTCAAAATTAAACAATTCACTCCTAAAAAAATTCAAGTGTATTTGAAGAAATGACAAGGGAAAGTAGAAAATAATGAATTGAATGATAATGAAAATGAAAATTCAATATATCAAAATTTGTGGGAAGGAGATAAAACATGCATAAATGTAAACATGTAGGTTAAAATATTTATATTACAAGTTTTATAAAAGGAATAATAAATTACAAAACTTTATCTAAACTTATCAAGGAAAAAGAACTTTGAAAAAACTCAACATTCATTTTTGGTAAAAATCTCAGAACACTAAAAATAAAAGGGACCTCCCTCAACCTCACAAAGGATGTTAGGAATATCACAGAAGAGCAAATATTTAGAGAGATGTGTTATGCTATAATACTGGAAAACTCAAATTTGTTAAGATACCATATTTGTCCAAATACATACAAAGATTTAATGTAATCTCAATAAAAACTCCAGCAAAAGTTTTTAGACTTGGCAAGGTGATTCTGAAATTTTGTATTAAAATGCAAATGACCTACAATAACAACATTTAAAAAATATTCTTATAATGTTACAAACAAGTAGAATTTAATGTATAAACTTAATGTGTAATTTCAAGATACTTAGTTAAGACTTTAAAGTAATATTATATTGAGTTGGTTGATAATTTACTTTTGAATACCTAGACAACACAATTTTAATATACCTGTAATCTCATTTAACACATTGTAATATACTAAATTGCTGTATAAGTAACGTTAGGTTATATTAATGCATGTGTTCTTATTTAAAGGAATGTATAAAATGAACATTTTCAGAAACAAAGGCAGTCTTGTGAGCATGCAACAGTTGATCATATTTTAGTTTGCATTTCCCCAGCACTAGTGAAGTGGAAAATCTCTTCATACTGTTCTTTTGTATGTCTTCTTTTTAGTGTGTTCATGCTCTTTGCCCATATGCAAATTAAATTAATGGTTTATTTTTAGATAATAATTACTTTTAAGTCTCTAATCAAATATTTTCTCACTTTCTTATCTTAAATGCTTGCTTTATTTCTTTTTTGCACTTATTATAATTTGCAATTATCTCGTTTACTTATTTATTTCTTACCTTATTTCTTACTACTTATTTGTTTATTCACTTACTTATTACCAGGCTTCTTCTCAGTTTTGTTTGCCATCATATTTTTGACAGCCTGGTTTATAAAAGTCAAAATATGTGTTAAATTAATAAGTAAATTATAATGTTACAAAATAAAAGCTACTGCTTTGAGACTTATAAAATATAATAGACACTTGAACAACAAAGGGGTTAGGGGCCCTAACCCTCTGCACATTTGAAAGTCCAAATATAAATTCTGACTCCCCCAAAATGTAACTACTAATACCCTGCTATTGACTGAAAAAGCCTTACTGATAACATGAACAGTATTAACACATATTTTGTGTGTTATATGTATTACATACTATATTCTTACAATAAAGTAAGCTAGAGAAAAGAAAATGTTATTTAAAAAATCATAAGGAAGAGCTGGGCATGGTAGTACCAACCTGTAATCTCGGCTACTTGGGAGGCTGAGTCAGGAGAATTGTTTGAGCCCCGGAGTTCAATGCTGCAGTGAGCTATTTTCTCACCACTGCACTCCAGCCTGGGCAACAGAGACCCTGCCTCAAGAAAAAAAATGGAAGAGGAGAAAATATATTTACTATTCCTTAAATAGAAGTGTATCATCATAAAAGTCTTCATGCTCGTCCTCATGTTGGAGTAGGAAGAGGGGTGTTGGTCTTGTTGTCTCAGTGGTGGCAAAAGCAGAAAAAAATCCACATGTAAGTGGACCTGTGCAGTTCAAACCTGTGTTGTTCAAGGGTCAACTGTATACCAATGTCTTGAAATTAAAGGATGAGGGGTTATTGTGTTCTTCTATAAATTAAACTGGAATTAAAATCTGTTGAAAGCCCACATGTCAGTAGTTGAGAGAACCAAGGACATTCTCTGGTTGAGGTTAGGCAAATGTTTAGCTGAGTCCTAGGAGTTGCAAAACAGCAAGGCAAGAAGGCTTCCTCCTTCACTAAGAGCAGCTCCTCACTCATCAGTGTTCACAAAGATGTCCTGCATAAGCTTTTGTTTGAAGAAAGGGTTTCACTGCTTAAAAACATGAGGTTGGAGCAGCATAGTGGAAATCACTGTTCTAGGGAATTTGCAGCAAGAGGTAGCTGAAATGACTTTATATTCTAAGTTACATTTACTTTTCCCTTTAAAAATCAATGTATTGTATTATTTTTTATAGTGTCACAATATAAAATTATTTTGCCTCAATTTTAAAGATTTGAGCAATTAGAATTTTAGAGATAAAAGAAAAAATATGGAATGCTTCACAAACTTTCAGTCATTTTTGCTCAGGGGTCATGGTTCCAATTTTAGTATATGTGCTACTGAAGTGAGCACCGTTTTGTATATATTTTAAGCTAAGGTAGTTAATATTTTTTATCGATTTATAGAAACTTTATATAATATGGATGTTAATTTTTGTCTGTTAAATATGTTACAGTTCTTTTCTCTCTAGCTTGTCATTTATCTATTATTTTATTTATGGTCTCTTTCTTAGTATTGAAATTTTAAATTTTTATGTGGTCAAATGCATGTCTTTTCCTCTGGATTTGGGTTCTACATTTTATTTTGAATGGTCTTCTTCACCCAAGATTATGAATATATAGTATTCCCTATATTTTCTTCATAGTTCTGTTTTTAACATTTATGTTATATTTGAGACAGGGATGTTAGTATATTTTTCTGTCTGGATGAATATCCAATGATTTTAATACCATTTATTTAATAGTCCATCTATTTCTTGCTTATTTGAAATGTTACCTGTATAAAAATTCCCATTCAAACATAAGTCTATCTTGAACTTGCTGTACTGTTACATTGATACAGTTTGTCGATACTATTTTTCTATACTGTTACAGCACTGTTTTGATCATTATAGCTTTATAGCATGTCCTGTTATCTGACAGGACAAGTTTCCCTTCTCCATTTTTTTTCTCTCTTTGCTAAAAAAAAAAAAGGGAAGCAGTTTTTACCAACAAATTTCTCTTTCATATAAACTTTTAAGTTGGCTTATCACATTTTTAAAAACTAGCAAAATGTTGGTTGGGATTATACCTTGAGAAGATTGAAATCTTTTCATAGTTTATTATTCTATTCCAGAAAAATGCATCTCTCTTCATTTACCAATGTCTCATATCTTTCAAAACAGTTTTCTCATTTTTTTAGAACAAGTCTACCCATTGATTGTTAGCTCTATTCCTAAGTATTTTATACTTTTCTGCTATTGTAAATGAAACTTTTTTGCATGTTTACTTTCAAATTGATAATGTTTTTAATTTTTGTACATTGATCTTTTATCCAGACACCTTATTAAACTTTCTTATTCTTCCTCTCCTTCCTTCTTTCCCTCTTTCTTTTTTCTTTTTTGATTAATTCTTCTGAAGTTCTATAGTTTCAACTATATACTGTCAAATAAAGTCAGTTTTTTCTCCTTCTTAATATTTCCCTTTTGCCCAGTTCATTAATTTGAGTAGAACTTCAAGTACAATTTTTTGATATTCATCATGTTAGAGAAAATCTTTGATTTTCTTCTAAGTTAAATGGGAATCTTTTTTAATGATTTACATTATGCTTTAGACTTATTGAAGGTTTCTGTTAGTACCCTTTATAAACTTTATTAGTTTATTAGTTTATTAAGATGTGTTTAATGTAATGGTTGTTAAATTTCATCAAGTAATTTTTCAGCATCTCTTGACATTATTATAAAGTTTTCTTTATTAGTATGCTAATG